>OZ023211.1:36231780-36379280 GCA_963995525.1 Escarpia spicata | reverse complement strand
GCATGTTATTAACGTATAGTGCCATGATACACTAGACATTTGGTGCTTAGCTAATTATATCATTATACAGACCAACAATAAACTGTGGCCATGAGTGACCACTCCAACTGCAGCCAGTGGCTCACTGGCCACACACTAACCAACATTCAGTGCCTAGCTAGCCACCCCAGTGACCAGAGATAGGGCAATATCCAGTTATAAATAGAGATCAGTGGCAGTTATAAATAAAGATCAGTGCAGGATGCTTACAGCAGTAGTGAAATAGTGGAAAATTTAGCATTTTGGGGGGCCCTGAGGTGCCCTTGGAATTATTCAATCAAATACAGATTTCTTGTGTATAATGGCAGTACCCTATGCCAAATTAGAGAAAAAGTTGCTAAAGAGTTTTTGAAAAAATAGCAAAATGTGAAAATTTACCAGTTTCGGGGACCCTTAGAATGATTCAATCAAATACAGATTTCTTGTGCATAGTGGCAGTACCCTAAGATATGTCTATGCAAAATTAGAGAAAAAGTTGCTGAACGGTTTCTGAGATATGGCAGCTAATGGCATTAGTCCGTTGGACCTTCAGCCCAAAGGATTAAAAATTATAACTAACCACTAGTGTAATTAAATGATTACTGATCTTGAGTGTCATTAAATTATCATAAACCACAAATGTTACTAAATGATTACTGACCAAGAGTGTTACACAATTATTACTGAAAATGAGTGTCATTGAATGATCACTGATCAAAAGTGTCACTAAACCATGTGACAAGATTTAAAGGTGCTTCCTCAGCTAGAATTTATGCTCATTGTGTTTCAATTCATTTTGCAAACACTAAAACCAACCTAGTATCTATTACAACATGTTAGGATGTTTTTACAACTTAGTTTTGTACATAGTTTTAGTGTGAACTCGTCATACAAACTATATCAGGAAACTTAAGTTATCTGATGTTACATGAACAAATAATTCCAGGAATTCAAAATTTTCTGCCTGTACAATCTTAGTGCAAATTCGTGAAGTTGTCACGAGTGATTGGGTCAGTGAGAGGCTGACCGCCAAGTTTAGTGGGTTGGAAGATAAATGTCGGCTGGACAATTAGCTTTCGCAAGCTACTAGATGTAATGACCACAGTAATTTCTTTCAACGATTGAAAATAAATGCACATTCTTCTATTAAACAGACTACACATCTTACTAAAAGTATTCACGCAGTACACATTTGGAAGTAAATGAACCTGACTTGCGATGGGCAAACCAGCTGATGAAGCAGGTTTAACAAGGTTTTTTAGAAGGTCTGTAAAAAATACTATTGGTATTACCGATACAAACTAGCTGTCGACAAAATATTTGTATTACTAACAACAGTAATAATATATAAACTATTATAAAAATCAAGTATCTTAGGAATGCAAGATTAAAGAAGACTAATTAATAAGTGATACTTAGTAAATGAGGCTGTGAGATTAGGTACAGTGAGTATACGCACTACAAGTCGAGACGATGTACTCATCTGAGAGCTGGTAGAAAAAATAGCACTTGCATCATTTCCCACAGGTTACCGTGGATACGGCAAATCATGACAAGTGCAGTGCTTGGCATTACAAGTGGAGCTCTCCACCTGTAGGAGGTAGACAGGTGTGAATTTTCTCACCTGGATTAAACCTGTACAGGTCATCAAAGTGGATGTTGTTGAAACCGTCGAAACCACCAAAGACGTACAACTCTCCTCCGTAGGAAACTACAAACAGGTCAAGGTCACGTGATATAACAGGTCAAGGTCATGGTCAAGGTCATGTTATTTATGCACTGACTATGGCAGATCAAACATAACTCATCGTTACAAGCAATGTGTAACGGCAACACAAAGCACAACCAATATACCCAGACTTAACGTCCCAAAATAAACAAAATTATTTCCGACCAAAAGGGTTGAATTTTGTAGTTTCTTAAAGGAAATAAAAACAAGGCATTAGCTAAAATCTGTTTTCCATGTGTACACAAAGTTTAACATTGTATGTAACATTCGAGAACATTAAAAACATACAGAAAAATACATTTGTAGCATAAATTCGATTTTAAACCCGTCTGTGTAGCAATTCCCGCGGAAAATAAAAATTTAATGAGCTAAGCGATCACATAGTATTGTAATGTCACATACGACTCACACTCGCAGCAGGCCGACCCTTTCTATGCATTCAGAGCATGTTTACAAGGATAGTTTTGGGGTCGAAACGAGCGTCAGAATGAGTTATTGTGCAATATTCCGATGTAATACAAACACTAGTCATCATAGAGGAACGAGCAGTTATCTTACGGTTCCACATGAATTCAATTTTATTCAAAACAATGAATGCGAATGAGCCTACAAGTACAAGTCGACTAGGACTAGCTAGGTATCGCCGAGCTTGGGCTCGTTTTCAGAATAATGATATCGAATGCAACCAACGGAAGATAATGTACACCAATATACATACATAGCAAACATATATCGTATCCAGCTACAGAAAGTAACGTGTATAATCTCATAATATCACTAGAATATCGATGTATGAAGGAGGAGTTGTACAATTTATCATAAAAACGTAAATCAGTCAATGAATTTCTATCGGTCCTGCTAGCTCAGTTAGTAAAGGCGTTGGTTCCTTGGCATTTATTTTGTAATTGGGCGACGCCGGTTCAATCCCAACACCAAACCATTGATTTTCTTTATACTTTTTTGTTGTTTATGTTTTCACCAAGTAATATAAACCAAATCATTTTTTATACTATGATGCACTGTTTGTAAATATTTTTGTAGTAATTATTTATTCGCCACAAAAATGAAAATATGGTAATTATATATAACAATGTTTCTAAATTTTATTTATCCAGACAGATCACCATTTGTTTTCACATATATAATTACAATATATTACCATACAATATATATGTACAGTTAATCAATTATGTATCCATTACATTATATTTGTTTGGATAAATAAAATTTAGAAACATTGTTATATAATTCCCATGTTTTAATTTTTGTGGCAAATAAATAATTACTACAAAAAATAAAAAAATATTTACAAACAGTGCATCATAGCATAAAAATGATTTGGTTTATATTACTTGGTGAAAACATAAACAAAAAAAGTGTAAAGAAAATCAATGGTTTGGTGTCGGGATTGAACCGGCGTCGCCCGATTACAAAATAAATGCTCAGGAACCAACGCCTTTACAAAATGAGCTAGCAGGACCGACAGACTGATTTAAGTTGTTATGATAAATTGTACAATTCCTCCTTCATACATCGATATTCTAGTGATATTATAAGATTATACATGTTACTTTATGTAGCTGGATACAATATATGTTTGTTATGTATGTTTATTGGTGTAGATTATATCCCGTTGGTTGCATCCGATCTAATTATTCTAAAAACGAGCCCAAGCTCGGCGAAACCTAGTCGACTTGTAGGCCCATTCGCATTAATTGTTTTGAATAAAATTGGATTCATGTGGAACCGTAAGATAACGGCTTGTTCCTCTATGATGACTAGTGTTTGTATTACATCGGAATATTGCATTATAACTAATTTTGCTGCTCGTTTCGACTGAAAGCTATCCTTGAAAACATGCTGTGAATGCATGGAAAGGGTCGGCCTAATGCGACTATGAGTCATATGTGATGTCACATCTCGGCATCCCCAAAAGCACGCAAAAAATATGCATATTAGAAAATGTCTGGATGCACAGCATAAAATGTGGAATTTCTAATTTTTATTTTTTTTTGCTTGGTGGACATGGAAATAGATAGCAGGATGTAATATAATATGAATTCAAGTCATAGATGTTTTTATTCCCTTTAATTTCACCAAAGACGAAAAAAAAATGTCCAAAATGTGAGGAGCAAAAAATGAAACTCAGTGAGATGTCTTAAGTTAACTGTATTACAATTTAAGCATGTCAAAAACTTTTGCATTGAATTAGATTCATATCGATTTAAAAGTAAAAGCAGTTACCGGGATTCAGACAGGTAACTATACTTCCAAATCAGTACGTATTACAATCGTTTGTTGCAGGATATTTCAGCAACGGGTACAGCACAAGACTAAGAAAACACTGCATTCCAACCGTGGCATATTCACAGGGGTCATTGTGCCCCCCTAGCTCCCTTTGTCAATTAAAAACAATTCTTCCTCTAGCGTCACTACTTTTTTGCACTGAAAATTAATGGGTGTGAAATCTTATACACGTCACTGAATGCTGAAACAACCCACTTATTGAAGTACCCGATGGGAAAGTATTGAAACGACCCCAATTCACATGTACTCACATGCGGAGTGACTGCGTCGGCCGGGTGGGGCGTCACCAACTGTCACCGGTTCGTGCCACATTCCTGTCAGCGTGTTAAACACCTGAATCTTGTTGCAGTAGACTTCATTGCTTGTGTGGTAGGGCCCAGACAGGTCACCACGACCCCCGAATATGTACATGCAACCACCGAAGCCGGTCGCCGAGTGGAAGTCTCGCCAGTGGGGCGGACTTCCCTGCAACAGACACACACAATATCTTATTTATTATAATAATAATATTTATTTTATATACAGTAGAACCTTGCTTTATGGTTACCTCAGTAGTACAGCCACCTCACAATTAAGGTCACCCTAAGACAGTCCCAAATTATTTCCGTATACAGTAAATTATAGAAAATTAGTCCCGCTAATATGGTCACCTTGCTATTCAGATCACTTTTGCCCAGTCCCGAGAGTGACCTTAATAGGAAGGTTCCGCTGTAGTGCCACATTCAATCCAGTTCACAGCTCTTTACAGAGATATACCAAAAATGTATTAAAACTAATACATTGTAATAAAAACTTGTTATATTATAGAACAAATTATGTATAATTAAATAAATAATAAACAAATTATGTAAACATGGATGTAGATACAAACATTTATTTATATTTATTTATTTCTAACATACTTATATTTTTACCTATACTTTGTTTAATACATTTATATTTTTACTAGTTTTTTAAACTGACATCTAAAACTGATTTATGTTTATTTACTTTCTTTAAATGATTTTTTAAACTGATTTACATTATTTATTTATATTTTTTATTTGAAACTTATTAATGTATAATGATACTTCTAAGTTTATAATAGTCACGGTCAACTATTCTGACCAGCGACTAATATACCTGTGGCAGGGACTGGCTAGAACAGTGCTGCCATCAAGTGGACAGTGATGCCCACCAGATTGTGCACAAATCTCACCTTGGCCTTCATCAGCGACCAAGTCAAGGTCGCAAAGTCCAGTTCATGGACTTCATTGGAGAATCGGTCAACCTACAGAAACAGTTTAGAATATGAATGCGAGAATGAGTTTAGCCAACTAGAATCCGAATGCGTTATGGACCCTGTTTGGGGTTGTAGATGTGCCCCTTATAGTTTGGCACCCAAGGTAAAAGCGATCAGGAGGCATAACATACATACTTATTGTAGCCCCATTACAATGAGAGTCTAAGTAAATAATAAGTATTTCAACCCAAACATCCGACAGGTCCAAAAGTGACATACGTTGGCATTCAAATTGATTTGGCGGATGTGTAAAATTGTTGTTAATTTGACAAAAATATTGGTTGCAATAAAATTAACTTGGCGTTACATTTCTGACAAGGCAGACATTCATTGACATTTCATTTTTCATATTACAGAATCTGTGTGTTGCTTCAGCACTAGGTTATATACATTTCTCCGATGCATAGTCCCAAAACCAACTTAGATTCACAAAACAGAACTACTAAACTAAACAACCCATTTTCAGTGTAACTGGCTAAAACATGTCAAATATGATCAAGAAATAAACTGGTCTTTTATTATTTTATACACTGTTCTACATATAAAACACAAGTGTAATATTCAACTTCTATTGTTGCAAATCGAACAAACCTATCATTAAACAAATTTAATTCATATTTTATCGTATCATAAATGAACAATTGGCTTGGCTTGAACCCAACTGGCTTCTGTATCCAATAGAGAACCAATTACAAGGTCACACAATGTAAAACCAGACTGACCAGATCACTCACCGCCTCCTCGTAGCCCCCGAAGATGTACATCTTGTTGTTGATGACACAGGTCGAGTGACCATCCCGGGCCCCGGGGATCATGTTCTTGCTGACCCGTGGCTTTGACCACTTTAAGGTCACTGCAACGGAATACAACCAAACTTAATTTTGTCTCAAATTGTGTTATACAGCATAAATTATATGTATTCTAATGTAATTACTGCCAAAATACGTCTCAACAATGCAGAAACAAATTTTGAAAACAACAGTTCAATATTTACAATTTAGAAGAAGGACATGAGGGGGCTGAAAGAAGATGTGCAAGACCGGAAAAAGTGGCGACGACTCCTACACTCCAGGCCGACCCCGTGAGGGATAATGGCGACGGAAGAAGACGTTCAATATTTACAAAACTCACTGACCGGTCAATTAGTAAACATGGATAATTTTGAGGAAGTCATGACCCAATGGGGGTGTGAAGATGTATCATGTGATAACGTATCATGTGATAACGTACCATGTGATACACTCGACTGTAATCGGACTTGAGGTCACACGTTTGAAAGCAGCGCACTGTCGTAATGCCGTGTAAACAAAATGTTTACATCCAAAACACTTAAATTTCAAAAACAACTACAAATAGTTCACTACAACATTTGGGTGGTCAGTTTAATTATAGATAAAGTTTATAATGTATAACATGATTTTATTATAAAAATGAATGGGCACACTCTCTTCAACAGGGTATTTCAGGAATATCTAAAGTCGGGTTGCAACTGTACAGAAACTGTTTCTAGGCACATGAATTTACTTCACAGTATTATTCAATGTAAAAATATAATGGACAAGATGACTTGCCTGAATCCACGAGTTCTAAAATAAGGCTTTATTTCTTACCTTTATTCAGCATTATTTATCATTATCATTACGAACTTGTGAAAATGTGGCTTGTGATGAAACTTTTATTCTTTTAGAATTTCAATATTTCCAACTTTCAGGCTTCACTGAGTATACTTTTGAAAGTGAGAATATTCCCTGCTTTCACTGTTGATGGTGGAATATTATTGCAGTCCTGGAAGATGTATTGTAAGACAGCATATTTTCTTAGGACAAGCAATCTGGGTTTCTTGTGAAACAAGGTAAAGTTTGTATATACTATATAGTGGGGTCATTCAGTCACTACAATTGCTGCTCAAACTACTTTATATTTCACCCCTTTATACGTCTGTTCATTCGAAAACCAGTTTGACTTCTCTGCCATGCTGCAATCACTGTAGACTATTCTTACAGAATTCTTAAAGAAGCTAATTAGAAATTTGATAGCTTTGTCATTGGTAACAACATTTATAGTAACAACAAATATGCAGAGATGTATCTTATACCATTTTTGTAGGGAATTCAATGTATTTTGACATCAATATAACTTGCAACTTGTTTTCAGTACAAAAACATTATAGATTAAAAACCAAAGTGACTCATGTTTCCGGAAAGATAAAAACTTTCGCTAAGATTTCAGCATAAGTATTGATAAATTACATAGGATCTGTAGGGTTAAGAAAGTAAAACACTACATGTAACACACTGTATGAGTAGTTTGGAGGAATAAGAGAGAGAGAGAATGCTGCAGACAGTCAGAGACTGAAAAAGAATAAAAAACAGGGGTGAATGCATGGAGGAAAGAGGAAGGGACAATGGAAGGCAAACAAGACCCATGTGTGACTCCAGCATACCTGTATGGCATGGAGATGGAAAAAAACAACAGAAGAGAGTATGTTTGCAAGAACAGCTCAGACAGAAGAATTGTGGGAGTGAAGAGAAGTGACAAGGGAAGAATGGAAGAGCTTAAGGAGGAGGTTGGTGTGAAAGAAAGTTTTAAGATGATGCTGGTGGGGAGTCAACTAAAGTAGGCTGGACATGTGGAGTGAATGGGAGAAAAGACTGGTTGGCAAAGAAAGCAGATGCTCGGAGAGTGGACGGGAAAAGGAGGCGAGGACACAGACTGTGATGGGAGGATTGTGTAGAGACTTGGAGAAATTGGGAAAGGAGAGAAGAGTGGGGAAGGTTGGTGGAGACGGCAGGGTTGGAACAGTGGGGAAGGTTGGTGGAGACGGCAGGGTTGGAACAGTGGGGAAGGTTGGTGGAGACGGCAGGGTTGGAACAGTGGGGAAGGTTGGTGGAGACAGCAGGGTTGGAACAGTGGGGAAGGTTGGTGGAGACGGCAGGGTTGGAACAGTGAGGAAGGTTGGTGGAGACGGCAGGGTTGGAACAGTGGGGAAGGTTGGTGGAGACGGCAGGGTTGGAACAGTGGGGAAGGTTGGCGGAGACGGCAGCGTTGGAACAGTGGGGAAGGTTGGCGGAGACGGCAGCGTTGGAACAGTGGGGAAGGTTGGCGGACACGGCAGCATTGGAACAGTGGGGAAGGTTGGTGGAGACGGCAGGGTTGGAACAGTGAGGAAGGTTGGTGGAGACGGCAGGGTTGGAACAGTGAGGAAGGTTGGTGGAGACGGCAGGGTTGGAACAGTGGGGAAGGTTGGTGGAGATGGCAGTGTTGGAACAGTGAGGAAGGTTGGTGGAGACGGCAGGGTTGGAACAGTGGGGAAGGTTGGTGGAGACGGCAGGGTTGGAACAGTGGGGAAGGTTGGTGGAGACGGCAGGGTTGGAACAGTGGGGAAGGTTGGTGGAGACGGCAGGGTTGGAACAGTGGGGAAGGTTGGTGGAGACGGCAGGGTTGGAACAGTGGGGAAGGTTGGTGGAGACGGCAGGGTTGGAACAGTGGGGAAGGTTGGTGGAGACGGCAGGGTTGGAACAGTGGGGAAGGTTGGTGGAGACGGCAGCGTTGGAACAGTGGGGAAGGTTGGCGGAGACGGCAGCGTTGGAACAGCGGGGAAGGTTGGCGGAGACGGCAGCATTGGAACAGTGGGGAAGGTTGGTGGAGACGGCAGGGTTGGAACAGTGAGGAAGGTTGGTGGAGACGGCAGGGTTGGAACAGTGAGGAAGGTTGGTGGAGACGGCAGGGTTGGAACAGTGGGGAAGGTTGGTGGAGACGGCAGGGTTGGAACAGTGGGGAAGGTTGGTGGAGACGGCAGCGTTGGATCAGCGGGGAAACAGTGGGGAAGGTTGGTGGAGATGGCAGGGTTGGAACAGTGGGGAAGGTTGGTGGAGACAGCAGGGTTGGAACAGTGGGGAAGGTTGGTGGAGATGGCAGGGTTGGAATAGTGGGGAAAGTTGGTGGAGACAGCAGGGTTGGAACAGTGGGGAAGGTTGGTGGAGAGGGCAGGGTTGGAACAGTGGGGAAGGTTGGTGGAGATGGCAGGGTTGGAACAGTGGGGAAGGTTGGTGGAGACGGCAGTTTGGAACAGTGGGGAAGGTTGGTGGAGACGGCAGGGTTGGAACAGTGGGGAAGGTTGGCGGAGACGGCAGCATTGGAACAGTGGGGAAGGTTGGTGGAGACGGCAGCGTTGGAACAGTGGGGAAGGTTGGCGGAGACGGCAGCGTTGGAACAGTGGGGAAGGTTGGCGGAGACAGCAACATTGGAACAGTGGGGAAGGTTGGTGGAGACGGCAGGGTTGGAACAGTGAGGAAGGTTGGTGGAGACGGCAGGGTTGGAACAGTGAGGAAGGTTGGTGGAGATGGCAGGGTTGGAACAGTGGGGAAGGTTGGTGGAGACGGCAGGGTTGGAACAGTGGGGACGGTTGGTGGAGACGGCAGCGTTGGATCAGCGGGGAAACAGTGGGGAAGGTTGGTGGAGACGGCAGGGTTGGAACAGTGAGGAAGGTTGGTGGAGACGGCAGGGTTGGAACAGTGAGGAAGGTTGGTGGAGATGGCAGGGTTGGAACAGTGGGGAAGGTTGGTGGAGACGGCAGGGTTGGAACAGTGGGGAAGGTTGGTGGAGACGGCAGCGTTGGATCAGCGGGGAAACAGTGGGGAAGGTTGGTGGAGATGGCAGGGTTGGAACAGTGGGGAAGGTTGGTGGAGACAGCAGGGTTGGAACAGTAGGGAAGGTTGGTGGAGATGGCAGGGTTGGAACAGTGGGGAAAGTTGGTGGAGACAGCAGGGTTGGAACAGTGGGGAAGGTTGGTGGAGAGGGCAGGGTTGGAACAGTGGGGAAGGTTGGTGGAGATGGCAGGGTTGGAACAGTGGGGAAGGTTGGTGGAGACGGCAGGGTTGGAACAGTGGGGAAGGTTGGTGGAGACGGCAGGGTTGGAACAGTGGGGAAGGTTGGTGGAGATGGCAGCGTTGGAACAGTGGGGAAGGTTGGTGGAGACGGCAGCATTGGAACAGTGGGGAAGGTTGGTGGAGACGGCAGCGTTGGAACAGTGGGGCAGTTTGGTGGAGACGGCAGCGTTGGAACAGTGGGGAAGGTTGGTGGAGACGGCAGCGTTGGAACAGTGGTGAAGGTTGATGGAGACGGCAGCGTTGGAACAGTGGCGAAGGTTGGTGGAGTCGGCAGCGTTGGAACAGTGGGGAAGGTTGATGGAGACGGCAGCGTTGGATCAGTGGGGAAGGTTGATGGAGACGGCAGCGTTGGATCAGTGGGGAAGGTTGATGGAGACGGCAGCGTTGGATCAGTGGGGAAGGTTGGTGGAGACAGCAGCGTTGGAACAGTGGGGAAGGTTGGTGGAGACGGCAGCGTTGGAACAGTGGCGAAGGTTGGTGGAGTCGGCAGCGTTGGAACAGTGGGGAAGGTTGATGGAGACGGCAGCGTTGGATCAGTGGGGAAGGTTGGTGGAGACGGCAGCATTGGAACAGTGGGGAAGGTTGGTGGAGACGGCAGCGTTGGAACAGTGGGGAAGGTTGGTGGAGATGGCAGCGTTGGATCAGTGGGGAATGTTGGTGGAGACGGCAGGGTTGGATCAGTGGGGAATGTTGGTGGAGACGGCAGGGTTGGAACAGTGGGGAAGGTTGGTGGAGACGGCAGCATTGGAACAGTGGGGAAGGTTGGTGGAGACGGCAGCTTTGGATCAGTGGGGAAGGTTGGTGGAGACGGCAGGGTTGGAACAGTGGGGAAGGTTGGTGGAGACGGCAGCGTTGGAAAAGTGGGGAAGGTTGGTGGAGACGGCAGCGTTGGAACAGTGGGGAAGGTTGGTGGAGACGGCAGGGTTGGAACAGTGGGGAAGGTTGGTGGAGACGGCAGCGTTGGAACAGTGGGGAAGGTTGGTGGAGACGGCAGCGTTGGAACAGTGGGGAAGGTTGGTGGAGACGGCAGCGTTGGAACAGTGGGGAAGGTTGGTGGAGACGGCAGGGTTGGAACAGTGGGGAAGGTTGGTGGAGACGGCAGCGTTGGAACAGTGGGGAAGGTTGGTGGAGACGGCAGCGTTGGTACAGTGAGGACGCCGATTGAGGGGAAAGAAAACATAAATCGAGCACCAGTATTGAGGCCAGCCTCACCTCGAACATACAGGGAAAAAAGAGGACAACAACTTGTAAATATATCATCACAAGATGAGCAGGAGCCTCCAGACTCACCTGTGTTCATACAGAAGAGAATGTTACACGCCCCGTCAACATCGTTGCGTCCACCCCAGATGTATGCACAGTTGCCAACGGCAACTGCGGTGTGTCCATACCTCTGGTAGGGCGTGTCCACCCACTGGGGGTCTGTGGGGGTGGGGGTGGGAATCGACAACCACCGGTAGGAGACTATTCAAAAACATTTTTAGACACAATTAAACACCGACAGATTTGTGTATATATAATAACAGAAAGTGACAGGTTATGTTCAAATGCAGGTATGATTGTTTCAAATGTTATATATTGATGCTGTATATATGTAACACCATTCTTTATGCAGTTTTAATTTAAAATGTCATGTATTTAATTTTATTAAACTCATGACCCTTACAAAGATAAAAAGTACACTGTGAATAAAGAATGGCATCGTGAATAAAGAAATATTAGTATTACACTGGCTCCCCAAATCCATAATTTTATATAGAGTCAAACTTCACTTTATGGTCACGTCAGTAATACAGCCACCTCGCAATTAAGGTCACTCTAGGACAGTCCAAAATTTGCTCCATATACAGAAAAGTACAGGAAATTTGTCCCACTAATATGGTCACCTTGCTAATCAGGTCATTTTTGTCCAGTCCCAAGGGTGGCGTTAATACTATAGGGTGAGGTTCCACTACAGAAAATGTGTACATCTCCACTGATCAAGTGATTGGTTAACTCCCACCTGTGTTGAGTACATGTACGTCCATGGGCCGCGTCGTCTGGTAGTCCTCCCCCGTACAGTAGCCACCGAATGTATATATCTTGTCGCCAATGGCAACAGCAGCATGGTTAACGCGTCGAGGCCCGCCCTCCAAATGCACTGTCCACTGAGGCATGGTGCATGCACTAGGCACTGTCATGAATCGCTCATTTGTAGTCACATGCTCTAGGCTGAGGAAACAAGTGACAATAATAACTCATCTGTTTTGCGTTGTTGGAAATCCAAAATGCAATAAAGCTAACACAGAAAACTTACAACATAAGGTTGGATACTGGCATACAGCAAAGAACTTAAACCAAGTCTTTGAGATGAGGTGTGTAAAAGCCGCCAATCATTTCACCTGACCAGTGTCTTTGCCAAGTTGCCAAGGGAAGTAAATGAGAATGATGAGAATTGGTGATATTTCCATGATCAATCATTGGTTTATTGAACCGATCTATGAGTTAAGAAACATGTTTAAAAAACATCACGATATGGTGCCATAATTCCTAGATTGTAAGAAATAATTGTTAACACAATGGCCAATGCCTGTCAAACAGACATCTGTTTATTGCTAGAAGTGTCACTGACGAAGTCAAATAAAAAGTTCAAATCGCCGAAATGAAACACGTATGCGTATTGTCGGTGACATTGGTATTGTCACAGGAAACTGCTCCTGACATTTCAATGTTAACTTTTGATGGCACACTGTCCACGGGATAATAAAAACAGTTAATCGGCTTTCCCGACAACACCGAACAGTTCTCAACTTTGTTGATACAACACCAAGATTAGCACATGATCAACGATAAGCATGATACGAGTCATACAACAATTTTCATTTGTCAATATCTCGTGAAAGTGTCCAATCAGATGTTTGCTTTCTTTCTGCTGTGGTTAACTTTATCAAATGTATGTGTTATGTCATGAATGATCTCGGACTGACAAATTTGCGTTATCATGTTCAGAGTGACAGGAATGAAATTCAGAATTAAAATAATAGAAAATGATTGTAATATTGTGAGTGATTTTTGACTGAAAGCATAAATCATCGATGAAATTGATAAATCAGAACAACACTAGTAAATGATACCAGTGTTTTACCACACATGGAGTAACTATGTACCTTGAGCACTGTGGATTAAAGGCGGAAAGGTGGATTAACCTATCAAAAAAACAGAACAATCTGTTTAATGATTACACATGTATGATTACTAAGTTCAGTTACTCCAACTCTGTCTCTGTGTAAAACAGACACATGTGTCCAACATAATTCCTGAATGTTCTGTTCATCCATGTAAATGGACATCTTTGGCTTTGCTGGTCAGAAAGTTGCTAATTTCATTTTAGGACATTTGAGCATGAATATCCACTGCTGTTGCTAATGGCAATGCACTCTGCTGTAAAATCAGTGACTGGCAAAAACTGGAGGTGAAGCATTTTTTTTACTAATAGAAGGATTGAAAAAGCCACTATTTGATAGCAATATATGCTCTTTTTGTATCTGAAATTATGACGTGGAATTAATTATGTCATGAACAAGTTGGCCTACTGCACTGGCACTGTCATATTACAGGGAAGTGCGCGCCAGTTGGACAAGATCGCCAGTTGGACCGTAAACATTTCACTAGTTCTCGCTATTAATAATGTGTATATCCATGTAAAATGACCTGCTGTACCTATCAGTTATTATGTTATCATTTGCCAGTGGGTCGTCTGGTTTTCTGGTCATGTGACCAAAAATGCATTAAAAGAAAGAGCTATGGACTGCCTGTGTTGACATGACATGTGGAACATTGCAGCACGGCTTTGGGCATTATGGATATTAAATATAAATGAAATTAAATATGTATGCAACAATATAATTGAATGTTAACAGTCTCAACAACTGAAATGAGAACAACTATTCACATTAATCACCCGGGAAAGATTGACGTAAATAATGACATTTATTGCCAGCACGGCTTGCCATTCCGACTAGCAGCTCGGAAACATTTGTGCAACTTCGTCTCGCTGTCATTATTTATTGTCAAGTATTTTGCCAAAATTTACTTTTTTAAACAATTCGTTTGATCAAGTTGAATAAAATAAATGTTACAGAGTTAGAATATGAGCTTATTTTGCCAAAAATTCTACTGATATATGTAAAATGTTTTGATTAATGTGTCCAACTCGCAGGTCAACCAGTATATATAAAATGAGCAGGAATATTGTTATAAATGATAAAATCTAATAATAGCTACATTTAGGTGGATCAAAGATATTGAAAAGTACCAGACTGCCCAACTATGATAACAACAGACACTAATTACTCTAATACCTATACTGTACTGGATCAAGTCAGCTTGAAGGCGCACTCCCGGTATACACCAGAATTGTACAATTCTGTTACACCAGAAATGCACAATTGTAAACCAGTACTGGCGAACTGCCCTTTTAGGAAATCATCCATTTTCGTATATTTAAAAAGAATTTTGCCCCATCCTGACGAATGCAAATTTTACCCAGGATTCTTTGCGAAGAACTGAAATGAACCAATCTCTGAACAGGTCAACAACAGTTCAATTAACAACGAACCCGGTTAGTCCGACAGTGCCACCTGGTGGTATTGTAGTGTGCATTATTACAAATAAATGTTATGTAAATGTATGTAAAGGTAATCTTCCTTTTCCAATCTTCCACACATGATATAGATATGTTACCTGTGGATCTACGGGTTGAACAACTAAAATGGAACCTTGTCTATGATATTGTCAATGACAAAGCGCCAAATTATTTGTCCGATTCTTTCAATGTAATATGCCAGCAGCATGGTATAAATACAAGATCTAGTACTTTGTTTCTTCATGTGCCGTATGTTAAATCATTTGGTAAAACTTCGTTTTATTACACAGGTATACAGGCATGGAATGAATTGCCATATAGTGATATACCATACAAGGTACTCCTAACAAGACTCAACGTAAATGTCTAGTGAAACAGTTTTTGTTCAATTACCTTAATAATCAGGAAGCCAGCTTATTTGTCCTCTATTAATTTCATCTTATTTTTGAGGTACCCGAATCTACTACAACATTGGGTGTTGAGATATTTTACAAATCAGACAGGAAGCTATTTTACTAATAACATCATTTTAATGACTAATCAATTTCGTTTTGTTAAATTATCTTAATAATCTGGGCTATACTGGAGAACAGCTATTTTAATTAATTTTAATTTTATTGTTGTCGCAACTTAAATTGTAAAGTGTTTTGATCTGGTATTATGTATATCTAATACATGAGTAAGTTTTTCAAATGACTTAATGATCAGGAGGTAATCTCCTTTACAATATCATCAGTATTGATGTATTTTGATATATGAGTATTAGCTAGTATTTAAGTTATTAATTATTGTTGGTTTAGTGTTATTTTATTAATAACTGTATCGTGTATTTGTTTGTGTCTGCCCAAGGACCACAATGGAAACAAGTGCATGCACTTTCTTGTGTAATCCTTATACAGTAAAACCTGTCTTAGCGGCCACCTGTCCATAACGATAACCTGGATATAACGGTCACTTTTAAAAGTCCTGGATGACTTCCTATTAGTTTGCACTGCCCACTACCTGTCCATAACGGTAACCTGTCTATTGTGTATAACGATCAGTTAATTTGGATCGAACCATTCATAGTCAACTTGCCGCTTGCCGGGAGGTCAAAGGGAATCCGTAATTTCCCTGAATAAAACATCATTGCATCTGTGTCATCGCGTGTATGCAGGACTATCAAATTGCCATCGAGACACTTGTGGTGCCATCAGCTTATTGCAGCCGCTATGTGGCTCCTTTACTCCAGCAAAGAGGAGTATAATCCGCTTTGATGTCCAAAGTGAGCTCAGAGAAGCCATGAGCAGGTAGCCACAGATAGAAGCAGCTGTTGTAATATTTAACTAGGCGGCTTGGCATAGCTGGAGAGACTGCCCAGGTAAATATTACAATGGCCCATAGCTCAAACTGTATCCGCTGAGCAAATCTGGGCCAAAGCTTGCCTTGACTTGTTCACACCCTCGTGTTTCCTTTTGGATATCAAAGCTGTTTCTGTTCATCTATACTTGGAGGGTGTGATTGATTTCACCATGGCCCACATCCAATCGACACCGAATTGACTGAACTCGTGTATGTAATCGTAATTCAGTACCAGTTACGCCATTCCATCGTTGTCATGCCTACGAAAAGGAACGCATTTTCTTTGCGACACAAAATTGACCAGCAGAATCAGACAAATCTTGCCGCCAGTTAGCCGATCATTTTCATATCAGCAGAACGCATGCCACTTTGATCATCAAGAGGAAAGCGGAATTGATGCTCGAGTACAAACAAAATAATTGCCTCAACCGCAAACTGCAGAAGACTGGCAATAAGGACGTGAACATCGTTTGCTGGGAATGGTTTCAGACAGCACGGTTACAGAACATTCTGCTCAGTGGCCCGATGGTGCAGGAGAAAGCCTTGAATTATGCAAGGGAACTGGGAAATACTGAGTTTAGGGCATCGAATGGGTGGATCGAATCGTAAATGACACAACATTGTGTTCAACGCTATCTGCAGCCTAACATAACGATATGGAAAGCTTCTTTCACACACACACACACACACACACACACACACACACACACACACACACACACACACACACACACACACACACACACACACACACACACACACACACACACACACACACACACACAACGAGCTATCTATATCACTGATTATTCATAAAAAAAAAAAAAAAACACCAATTAAATAGTGGTAGTGTATTATTATTGTTAACTTTAGGTTTGTATTGTTCACGATATTACCAAGTAGCGAACGTCAACGTAGCCATTCATAATACTGTGGCTCCACCTAGTGAGTATCCAAGTCATGAAACTCTCCATAATGGCAACCTGTCTATAATAGTAATTTTGCGCGGTCCCGACGATGACCGTTATGGACAGGTTTTACTGTATACGGTGAACTCTAGGTGTATTTATATTTTATGTATTTACATGTTACATTGTATGTTTACATTTTTATATTGAATAAAAGCATCATCATTATATCTTTATAATTCTTTTCATTTTCTAAAAATACAAGTTACACCATTCATGATATTAAATTCATAAGTGTTATAATAATAATGAGAGACACACCAATGTTTACAGATGCACTCGCAAAAGACAGCAACAACACATGTAAAGACGGAATAGACATTGTGCGAATCCTTGTGAATGTGATCCGCCCAATCTTAGTCTGCCTTTTAGTGTGCAACCAGAAATGGGCTGCGTTAACAGTACAATTCTGGTATATATACTTCCGACCAGAAAATTTGGGGCAGGTCAAAATTTGTGGCACTATTTTAATACACTGTGTAGTCTCGCACTGATTCATGTGACATGCAAACAATTTACAGTGTAGGGCCTAGATAGAAGCCATGATTTTTTATGCAGGCGACTTTGATGAGATTTGGATTTCGTCGGTATCTTTTTGTAAGTACTTCACTCAAAACAACTTTTGTAACAGTTTGTTTGCAGAAATTGGAAGGAATATGTGTTAGAGATATAGCACATAAATATCTTACGGAAAAATTTGATCAGGTTTTGGTAAAAAGGGCAAAACACGATTGGACCCACGTTTATTGCCCACACCAGAGTGCGACTTCAAGCCGAATTGATCCTACTGTATTAACTAACTAAATTAGGCTGACGGCGACAGTGCAGTTATAGCCTCTCTGTCACTGTGACTGAGTGATTGACTGTGTGTGTCCCAGTCTTAGAGACCATCCTCGTGCGCCAGGGGTCGCTACTGCTGATTACGTCAGTGCCAGTCAGGAGTACCCCCTGGCTGATCGCTTTGAGAAACTCTGAATTTAAGCTCAGCCAATGAAATTGCTCACTTTTTCAGTGGTTGGCGGCAGGTCAGGTGGTCATAATAAAACTAATTTCAACCAACCGTGGCTCATGTTACATGCAATGTTTAGGAAGCAGAAGCAATTATTCGAATACACAATACCGTTCAGCTGCTCGTGCTAATGAGAAATGTCAAATGGGCGAACGCCGAAAGGGTCATTATTATATTAAGATTCCCAGAAGTCGTTTATCTCAATATCTGTCGTCAAATTGGGGCGGGTATTTGCGCTGTTCTCACGGGTAACTAGTTTGACTCAGCTAACTTCCGCACTTCGCGTAGGAGATATGCCAGGGCTAGTTTTGCATGGCAAACAGCCCTGGCCTGCGAGGATGACTGAGAGTGAGACTGTTACCGAGTCAGACTCATACCGACACTGGCCTCACACTGACACATCGCAGTTGCAAATAAATGACAGATGAGCTACATACCAGTTGTTTTACGTTACATTTAATCGTTGCTAAATGTCTGACAACCTCAAGCAACATCAATGATCACGCAGATCTCATATCATTAGGCATAATGCATCAATAAACTGAACATAAACACGGAAATCTTACATACCGTCTACGAACTTTAAAATGTCAAAACACCATACCGAAACATCAATGCCTGGCGGACATTCACATGGTGTATTGAAAAAAACGAGCCAACAAAATCGATAACAATCTAGTTTCGTGCACTCGGCACGTTTAATAAATCTAAGCAAACGTTTATTGAATTATAATAACACAATTATAATATATTTACACTTAGAAAATGTTTATTCATTGACGTGATAACTGTTAATTACACAATGCATTACTAATAATAATACGGTGCTGTGTCCGTGGCTGTACGAATTATGCTACAGCTTTTGTTTATCTACACTCTACAACATATTTCACAGTCACATTCTTAAACCTGTTTTATAATTTTCACAGCACTACCCAATCATACGACCATTACTAATGTCTACCAGACTTGGATGTCATAATTAATTTCCCTCATGGCAGCGGCCAGTCGAGACGCAGATGACCAACAGTTTGTTAATATATTTGTTGGTGCCGAAACGGGTTTATTAAAAGGTCATTGTTACACCGTACTATTTTGTACACATTCTAAATGATTCCATTTAAATGCCGAAGTGATAGATATTAATCAACTTAGATGCCTACGCTTGCCGCACGTGTCGTGGGCGATAATATAGGTTTTATCGTGGACATTTTCATACAGTATACGGATAATACCCTCTGGATATAAAGCATATTTTAGCATTTTAACTTAGGCAGTCCTTAGAAGGTTAGGACGATATTTTATTTTCTGACCTAATAACGAAAACGATCACCTAGAGCCGCCAGACTTCTGATATATCTGACACATTTGTTTGTTTTTCGTTGTTTTTCTTTCTTTATTTTGAACATCCTTCTACACGATTTTTTCCGTTTTGTTTGACTGCCCTGACGTTACGCACCGCACAAATCCCAGTTTAGCTGTGAACAGCTGTAAAGGGATTATTACATCAAGCAAAACATGCATTAGCCATTACCATGATTACGTTATCAAAAATACACTTATAAGTTATATTTATATTCCTGTGACGATCATTATTCACACTAAAACTTAAAAAACTTAAACTCGACATCTCCTGGTGGCGGTTTGCATAGCTCCACGGGTACCATAAATTGATATTGAAAATCGAAGTAGATGACATCTACGGGTGATCCCTCGACTACTTACTTAGTGATATCTTCAAAAAACAACATATTTGTTAAGCATGACCTCGCTTTTAGAAACCCATGTTGAGATGGGTTTATCAAGTTATGTTTAACAAGAAAATTCACCATAGGATCTTTAATTAGTCTTTCTAATAATTTGAATCACTGATGTTAAACTCACTGGTCTGTAGTTCTCTGACTTGTTTCTCGATTCTCAAACCTTTTTTAAATAACGGTATAAAGTTGAAAACTGTTGCAAGCGGTATGCTAATTTGTTCTACAATTTCCAATAGTATTTGGGTGGAAGGTGTTAGCCCTAGTTAATAATTTAGACATGTTACATAAGAGATTACCAAAATTTGTTTACATCTACTGGTGTTTAGTGTTTGGGTTTCTAGCAAGGTGATCATGTCAAGCTTCATATTACACAAAATCAGCATACATGTGTGTTTATATAATCATAATGGTATTTAGCGTTTTTGTTCAGGGGTGAATGTTGCAAAGAAGACATGGAGGAATCTGAATGACATTGACGCAGCAAGTCGGGAGGGAGAGATTGTTTCCCTCTGCTGGGCTGACAAACAGCAGACTCAGGTGCTCAACTCTTGTTGAAACTGCCAATGTATCTCATTATAATTTATTTTATTCGGTTATCTATAGTTTACTAGTAATCTACCAGTACTAGCCATGCTTTGTAAAATGCACAGAATGGATTCATCCACGGGAATTAAAACATCTGTAAAGATATTTTCATGTCCTAGGTGGACCACACATAAATCAACAATCACTGGACATTCGATAAGGTCATGGCTTCCTTGCTCACTCACCTTTTGGAGTATTTTCCTTTTAAATCTTGTGAACAATTCTGGGACTGTAAAGTATTATCGTGTATCCAGATGTAACTATTGTCCTTTATCAAGGTGTAACTATCAGGCATTGTATCTAAGTGTAACTGTCAGGTGTTGTCATGTGTCCATGTGTAACTGTCAGGTGTTGTTCTGTATCCGGATGTAACTGTCAGGTGTTGTTCTGTATCTAGAATTTCCAGATGTAACTGTCTGGTGGTGTCAATGTGTAACTGTCAGGTGTTGTTCTGTATCCAGAATTTCCAGATGTTACTTTCTGGTGTTGTCCTGTACCCAGGTGTAACTGTCAGATACTGTCCTGTATCCAGGTGTAACTGTCAGGTGTTACCATGTACCCAGGTGTAACTGTCACAGTATCGGGTATTGTTCTGTTCCAGGTATGTTTGGGACTGAGGGACAGGACTGTGCAGCTGTATGACACAGAGAAGGCACAGGTCACACAGAGTCATAGCGTTCTTGGTGGCGAGGGAGTCTTCAAAGGGCTCTATTGCCAGGACAAGTAAGTACACACAGACAGGTGACCATGTGACTAATTTACTTAGGTTTTCTAACCTAAAATGTGTTGTCACGGTGTAAATGCTGAATCCCAGAAAGCTGATAGTATTGACATGATTGAGTTATGGAGACTATATATACTTCTCCTCTTGGGAGGTGTCTCGGTTATCCTACAACTACTCTTTAAAATGTGGAATGACTGTTACTGGACTACCTAGGGTAACTGTATAGACAATGGGAGTATTTGTCATGCAGAATTTGATGAGAAAATCCCAGTTTATTACTTAGAACTCATTCCATTGAGCAACTTGCACAGAGACGTTTGATTCGTTTAAAATAATGTTAGATTTGAAATTATGGATTACAAATGTGTATGTTGACCAAATGCTAAAACACCGCAAAGCGTTATCAGCAAAATGTTAGTAAGGGAAGACTGTCTATGCACTGTCTAGACCAATCTGTAGATCTGTAGATAGTCTAGACCAATCTGTAGATAACGCAAGAATTTGTCAATCTCATATAATGACAGTCACATGGTTCTTTACATGACAGTCACGTGACATTGTTTTTTCACTTTATTAGTGTCTTCATCACGTGCACAGAGTCGGGCTTGTTGCGAGTGTGGGATGCTGATGACGTCCGTGTAAGTGGCAGAACAATGTTTTAATCGATATGTCTCTAAGCAGTTAATATGATGATTCTTGTTTTGTAAAGTGGCACTAATCATAGAATTACCATTTTGAAGAAAAAAAATGGGTTATATTATTTATTTGCAAAACAATATCCAGCTAGTTTACACCTCCCATGGAGCAACAAGCCAAACGAAGCAGTTGTCACCATTACAGAACATTGAACATAAACTCGTTCCCGTTGCCATTTAGTTTCTGCTGTGCCAGTTGGGGAATGACTTTTTAATACATCGCCAATTGGCAGAACAGAGACCATTGGAAATAAATAAGCGAGTAAATAGAGAAAGGGGCGATTGGAGCTCGGCACCTGGGATGGGATGCACTTACATTGCTCTAAAGTTAGTGTATTAATATATAGAATGTGTCGGGATAGATGCAGATATTGTCATTTTTATAGTAACAGATTTACCATATGGACAAATAGGTACGTGATCGGTATTACTCTGTGCAGTTGTGTTTGGTAGGATCTTGAACGATAATGTTAATAAATTTTCAACAGATGGAAATCAACGTTGGACCCCAGATATATAGAATGCGACAGAACCAACAGCAGTCCCATCTGGTGGCAACAGGTGGGAAAGACAACGATTTGAAGATCTGGGATTTACAGAGTGGGACAACTGAGCCAGTCTTCAAGGCAAAGAATGTGAGTTGTGTCTGTAGATTGGCTAAAATGTGGTTATTTATTAATTTAACGCAAGATTATGATCAGTAGTGAATTAGTGATTACTTAATTTCTTGTCTTAAAGGTCTGTTCAAAGTTCTGCACATGTCTTGCTTCAGACTCATTTTTTGAATGATTAAACTGAGCTTGTTTACAACAAAAATTGTTAAAACTGCAATGAGATACCATCCAGAATTCATCCCCATGTGTCATGTGACGACAGTGAGTGGCTAAATGGAAAACTTGTGAGTATAGGATTCTCTGCTTACCTGTAAATAGCTAAAAATGATATTCTCATGGTGTGTGTTTGGTGAATACTTCAGGTGAAGAACGACTGGTTGAATCTGATGGTTCCTATCTGGGTGACAGACATGGCCTTCCTCCCTGACAGTGACAAAATTGTCACCTGCACCGGGCACCACCAGGTGAGAGCTGAGTTTGGTTGAGCAACGATGCGGAGCGATGGAATGTAATTGAACCCTCTCTGCTATAACTCTGGTCGTAGTTGTGGCTTGTAAAGTTCTTTTAACACCTGAAAGTTGTGAACATTCCCATCACATATTCCTATATATATATATAAAAAAGTGTTCCTGATAATATTTTTGTCAATAATGCATCATGAGAGAAATCAATATTTGTCGGCCCTGTCAAAAATACACTAACATATTTTTATCTGCATTTCATTTTATACATCAAACCTGTATGAACATTTTTAAAGAACTAATGCATATATAAATTGGTGTAGTAATAATAATAATTTATTTTGACAGAATGAACCGCTTCCATATTTGTATTTTGTACACCATGGCCAATAGTGGCTACTTACAATGTAACCAATCAGATTAAGATGTGATGGGTTAATACCCTCTCAACTCGACATAGGCAGTTTTGTGTGTCTGTTTTGTGTGTGAAATGCTAGGATCAGAGATTGCGACATATTTAATTCTGACAACCAATTTTTGCAGATCCGCGTTTATGACCCAAAGAGTGGACAGCGGCGTCCTGTTCTAGATATGGAGTTTGATGAGTATCCCTTCACCTCATTGGGACTACGATTTGGTGGCAAGTAAGTGGATACCTTGGGTTGTAACTGAGTGAGGGTCATTATTTGAAACATAGTGACTTAACATTTTGTAATAAAAATTGGTGTTGGTTTAGATGCAGGTGAATAAATAACGGCGTGATGCAGTATTCAGAAAGGCACTTTTTAGTTAATCATGTTGGCTTAGTTAATCATGTTGGCTTTAAAATTAACTACACATAACAAGCTCTGCTGTGATTACATGTCATTCCTTTCAATTGTTCTAGGAATACCGCTGCTGCTTTATATGTTGAAATGTGGGCTCTAACAGCCTGATGCTCAGGAGACTAGTATGGGCTCAGTCACAGGCCTGGCATTGGGTTGTAGAGTCCACATTTCTTTTATTTAAATATTACAGTGTGCCAAAAAGGCTTATACACTGGTTACCCATAATAAACAAACGTCATCCATTTGGCCTTTTTCATATCTATATTGTCTCCGTGTTGTTGCTGGCATAAATAACGGCGTGATGCAGTAATAGAGGGACGGATAAATATCTTTCATGTTACAATTAATTTTTTATATGTTGTAACGTTAATAATACTGTCTCAGTATGACGTGAAGTGAGAAACTATTAATGCAATATTTAAATAATTTATTTACAGTTACTAACTAAGGCAAGTATAATCTTAGCAAGAGTAAGAGTGTGATAATGCTAACCAATGTTATCACAGACAATGTCAATAATGTCATCGTGTTGTTTTCAGTGAGGTCGTTGTTGGCAATACGCATGGCAAGATGGCCCTCATGGACTTACGGGGGAAAGGTACGACCTTGTGACATAGCTATGTGTCATATCAGCTTTGTTAAAGGGAAACAAAAGCCTTTTTGGGTATATACACCTAGAAGAGTTAATACAAAACTATTTATTTTCAACTACTATCAACAATATCACGTCAACCAATGGCTGATATATTGGGACATACGCGATGCTTAACCAACTGAGCTTTTATTTGACATCGGCCGGCTGTGATGCATTCGAGTTGCATTTTGTTTGAAATTTAAAGGTGAAGGCTGCATTATGCCAGCTCCTGCATTGGTTTCTTGTATTCATTTCATAAGCCAAATTACATTCTTGTATGCAGGAAAAACTAATATTATGTGATACTCTGGCAACTCTGCAACATGAGGATGTAACATTTTAAATGGCAATGATTTACAGCAAAGAAATACATCTTTTTATGCAAGCACCAACACAAGTCATGAATAGTGATGAAATAAGGCCAAATGAATGACGTTTATTAAAGAGATTAAGTTAGAGAGAGAAATGTGGGCTCTACATCCCAAGGCCAGGCCTGTGACTGAGCCCATACTAGTCTCCTGTACCACATTTCGGCATATACAACATTAGCAGTATTGTTATAGATATATAAAACAACAGCATTACTACTGTAATCACAGTAGACCTTATGCACTGTACCGTACTAACCAAGCACACCATTCATTCACACTAACTATAATCCCAACTACCTGCTGAAGAGTTACACTATATCAAGATTTAGCCTAAACCTATAAGTGGGGCCATTACGCCCAACTTACTAAAATCACTGGTGGAAGAGAAGCGAGCTGTCTCGGCATCAAAACCCTGTGAACACATTGTCCACCTGCACTAAGAAAATGGGGAAAGCGTTGAGATCTGCTATCAACCTCTCTTCCACCAACGATGTACATGTTGTGTCCCTAATGCTATCAAAAATTGGGAGGAAAGGAGCAAATACATCTTTATCTGCTGTACCTGTCTTGGATATAGAGGCCTAAACATCCACAAAATATATGTGCAATGGCTAGAGCTTCGGACTCTCAACCGAGAGGACCCGGTTTTGAATCCTGTGCGGCGGTGTCGAACCTTGGGCAAGTTCGTTCACCACACGTTGCTCCAGTCCACTCAGCTGTATGAGTACCTGGCTATAGACAGTGGTGGATATTTGTGTACGAAGTCTTCGCGCATTAATTGCAGCGTGGCTGGATGCTTCCCAGAGAAGTCGAGATGGTGTTCAATTAAACAAGTCTGCCAGGGAATAAAATGTAAAGCACTTTGAGCAGTCCTGAGAACTGGATACTGCGCTATATAACAACTTACCTTTAAAATACATCAAAACAACCTTAATCACCTGATAAAACATTTAAAACATTAACAAGTTGTTGGCTAGAATATATGGGTTACCGGAGCAACGCAAACTAAACTAGTGTTGAAGTGTTCCCAGTTCATTGACTGGCAAACTGGGAACACTCAACATTAAACTATTTAACATGATGTGCAATTTAAGGTTTGAGCGGCGGTTATCGTGTCAGTTGATTTCTCTAGTTTTTTCTTCAAAGAACATTAGTAGGTGTTGGTATGAACATATGTACTACAAAAGTTGTTGATGCAGTAACTTGGACAGAATTAATTTATGCGTCATCGTGAATGCCAAATGTCCTGTTCCCAAAGTCTGCTATTGTAGTTTACTCAGTGAATGTTTATGTCAAACGAAGAAACCGTTTTATGAAAACGTATGTTGTAGGTCACATGGTGCACTGTTACCGTGGTTTCGCTGGCAGTATTCGGTGTGTGGAGTGTCACCCCACCCTGCCCCTAGTGGCGTCTTGTGGCCTCGACAGATACGTGCGAGTCCATGATTTAGAGCAGCAACATCTGCTTAACAAGGTAACACCAAGGAGCTCCCTGCTTTAGCTCTTAAGAATGCAAGATGTATTGCATGATTTTATAAGGTAAAGGCATGGTCGGGTTCTACTGGGAGTCTGTCAGTTTGGTTTAACTAGGGGAGGGGAAAAACTTGATTACCTTTCGAAGCTGCATCGCTATATAGATATGTTGTTGTTTAGATGAACTCGTTAAATGAAAATGATGCAATAATAGAGAAGATGCCAATGCAGAGGTTTAGAAGCAGAGTTGAATAAATGAAATGAGCAGACCGGCATACTACCCTGGCCAAACAATGTTTTTGACATTTCATTTTGTAATATATATAAATATTGCAAGTTTGAACTTGTAATAATTGTGCTATCAATTTGTGAGAACAAAAGAACTTGTTAATGTTGGTCGTGGTCTTTAGAAGTCAGTGCAAAATCAATTTTAGATTCATATGCTTAGCTTAATGGTGTCTGTAGCTACTAAACATGATAGTATTACAACAATACAAGGGATAGTGTCAGAAATTTGCAGTCCAAAAAACGTTGCATATGCATTGTAGTATGCTATTCACGATTTTTTACAATCCGAAATGGTTGTTTGTAATAACGTTTCACTCACTTTGTGGTGCCACTAGCAATTTATTTCCCTGCAATATGTGGTGACTGATGTAATGCTAAATATATTTTGTTAATTTCCAAACTTGTGCGACTGCCCATTACTTATATTAAAAAATATATTTAATTTTAACAAGTCTTCATTGCTGTCACCTGTTCTGTTTAGTTCTACCTGAAGTCGCGACTCAATTGCCTCCTCTTCGCTGAACGCTGGTCTCAGGACGACAAACTGCCTTCAAGTGGCAGACACCTCAAGACTGCAAAGGGGAAGAAGTTGACCCCAGACAATGTCCCCATGGAGGCTGACCTTGAGGACGAACGGCTGTGGGCTGAGATGGAGATAGTAACAGTGAAGTCGGAGAAACGGAAAAATTCGAGCAAAGTGAACAGTGGGGAGGGGAAGAAAGTTGGGAGGAGGAAGAGGAAGGAATGTGGTGTCACGGTGGAGATGGACTCATGTTTGGATGATGTGGTGAAGACAAAGCAGAAGAAGAAAGGAGTGCAACAGACGGAAGATGTTGGAATGAACAAGAAGACGAGTAAAGACGTCACAAGGAAATTGACAAGTGAGTAAAGTTTGATGATCATTTGCACATGCTGCATCCTTTTGTTGGCTGTTTCTCTTCATTAATGTTGATTTTCGTTGTTAATGGGAACAGGAATGTTTAGTTTTACGATTATTTATTTGTGTGATATTAGTGGCATAAAAGGTAAGTTCTTATAGCACTGTATCAGGCCCTGTTCTAAGTAATTTATGCCATTTTATATATGATATAAATGAAATCTGTTTCAATAGCAACAAGTAAAAACTGCATTAAGTCAATTACGTGATAATTAGTTAAATATTGCAATCCAAAATCTTTAGAAGTACATATTTTTTACATGTAAACAAAACCAAATTATTGTAGTCTTTTAAAACAAAATTTGAATTTCTTTAAAAAATGGTCAGTGATATTTATTAGAACTACTAACATTGAATGTACATATATGGATTTGTTTGGATATGTGTTCTTGTGGATACTCTGTTAAGACATGGCATTGTTTCTATTTTTTCAGGAAAGAAAAAGAAGACAGCCTGACACAGACCTGTCTGCAGCCTAGAATAACCACATTATATAAAACCGTCAGTCACTGTTTGATCATGTAAATGGATGTGTACTTTGTCACACGTATACAAAACTCTATTAATAAAAGTCACCATGTTGTCATTTATTACAACCATGTCATCATTACATCATATCTTTACATCATGTGTACATGCACACCCTGTGAAGCTACTCAGACAAATACCTATGTATGTTAACAAAACTTACCATAACACAAATTAACATTCAAATGCCAAGTTTCTTACCAGTTCATAGCACATATCTATGATCAAAAAGCCAGTGCTTTATATCTACAAAACCAGCTTATCATAGTTCTGTGAGCCTGTCTTTACATTCCCTCGTGCTACTTGCGATGCTTCAGCAGCCTGGGCAGCACCTCCTACAGTACACAGATTCTCAAACACTTCACATTTAGCATACTGCAGAAATGCTGGCATGTACAGAATTTGCATTTCACAGTATTTGTAAAAAATACACCCTAAATACACTGAGGCACTTCACCTAAATATTAACTAAGGAAACATGTTTCAATAGTTACAATTTCATGTATTCTAGCAATTCTCGCACCGAAAAGTTCTGTCATGTCCTTCAAAGGATGAGACCAGGGATGATACATTCCCTCGGGTAACGGCTTCATTCTAATTACACCGTTTCTTAAAAGGACACAAAAGGCATTGTTTTGTAACTATGAGTAAAAACTAACCATTAGTAACGACAATGAAGACTATAACGCCAGCAGTTTACAAGAATAACCTTGTTGAAGACATAATTGAAATTGTACGGTCAGCCCCTTTGATAGAAAGCCCGATGTCGCCAATGCCTGCTCTTCCCAATTCGTCGGTCACCAAACTAAGAATATTACTCTAGCTTGCATCCCCTGGTTTTTTTTGGCACTGTAACTACTAAAAACGTTACGTCGACACGGTGCACTGGTGCTACACGTGTAACACTGAATTGAAGGGAATACGTGTTGTATTCATGAGCTGGCATGTTCACGTTGAGGCATTTGATGTGTCACCGCAGCGTTGAGGTCAAAGAAACTAGGTGCTTATTGGTCAAGCATTGTGTCTCAACGTCAGCTGCTGGCAACTGTAAGATATCAGTAGAACCTTCCACAGTGGAAGGTTCTACTATGAAAAAAGTAATTCGAGTAAACCACAGGCATGATATTGTTGATATCAGTTACAAATGGTTAGATCGTAATAACTCTTAGGTGTATAGGCCACACAATGTCTTTTGTTTCCCTTTAACCACTACTTGAAAGCTCTCTGTGTGGCTTCCAAGAAGCACCGAGATGTAGTTCCAATCCCTTCCTTACAATAAGGACGTGCTCGCACCATGTTCCTGGACCATGACGTGTCTGCATAGTTGTCAGAATATATATTTAAACCCTAAATGTCCTTGAGGTTATTTGGTGGGTTCATTGTCGGAGTCTGACGAACTGGAGTCGCTGCTCGAGTCGCTGCTACTGCTGCTGTCATCTCTCAATGAGTGGCGCTGCTGTAGCGTGCCCGCCTGAAACACCGCAAACAATTGTTAGAGTAAGAATCGTAACGATTTGTCACAAAGGTACATTCACTTTTACATGCCAAAGTTCAGTGTAAGGCATGGTAGTTTGGTGTACCTAAAGTTACGCAATTACAAATTTTGTGTAATCTCCTGTTGGCTTATATTAAAAAATTGTCATTTACTAGGTGAATGATCTTGGCGGAAACCGGCCCCCGACTCTTAACATTTGGGACTTTATCCTTCGACTTGTACGGTCGTATTAATATTGGTCCCGTTAATTTGGGATATAAAAGAATCATTCAGGGTGACATGCGTTCTGCCAGTGAATACACTCGATACCTATACAGAAATGTTGTTGGGATATTAAAATAAAAAAATTACCTGGAATCAGCCAGGGTGGTAATTATTAATGGGCAATTTAATGAATGGGATGTTTTCAACATGGAAACATGAACAAGTTTTGTGGACAAACCAGGCTTTAACCAGCCGGCGTCAGTTAAAACTTCTATTGCCAATAGAGTCCAAAGTTTTGTTCACATTTTGTGGAAGTAATAATTCACACAGTTTCGGGTTTAGTTATGCATGCCCTACAGGCAGCATACCTGCAGGCAGTATATTTTCTACATATTTATTCTAGTCATAAAAATATATTAAAAAGAAAACCAAGGAAAAGTCAACCTCCCTTTAAAAAGTTAGTTGAATGAGGTCTCGTAAGACCATACTTCACCCATCTGCGACAGGAAAATGGGTATTAAGTCACAAATTGTAAAATGGTGTGGTACTTTTTGGATTCCACAGACGATAGGCTTTAAAATGATACTTCACATGTTCAAATATCTTAAGGATATTTTTATTTATGGTTAAAAAATTATGCCAACCGAAAAAGCAGCGTCTTGAGAATAATGGGTTTAAAAATTGGGTTGTGTGAAAAATCAAAGCCCATAGCAGCCAGATGGTTAGTATTTTATTAGTTTTGGATTATTTGTCAACGAAAATAAAGCACACATTGAAAGGTAAGACTATAAGGCATACATTTCTGACAAAATAAAACAATCGGTGGGACAGCTATTTTTAGCTTGTGTGCAGAATAGGCCCGTGGGACTTTGTACCCGGTTCACTGCAGTAGATCATACATTCTAATAACCACACGAATAGACGTGTGTCGGTAGAACGCACCTTCCATGGCAGGGGTTGGCTGTTGTTCAACAGTTGCTCCTCGAGATTCAGTAGTGCCACATTCCACATATCGTCCACCATCAGCCCATTGCTCTCAGCCTCCCTGAAGTAGCCTAGGGCCGCCTGCCAGTCATTGTCACGACCTGGGAAGCAAACAGCGCACGGTCACTCTACGGTAGGGGTGTACATGTATATGGATTATACTGTCATCACACATGGAGATCCATATGCAAAACTGGTGTAGAACATTTTGAAATAAGCCGCATAGCACAGGAAGCCGATAGTATTGTATCACAACATTGACTATCACGATACATCAATAGTTCAGTGTATTGTTACACCTAGTTTTCGGACACCCTAAAAATCTTTAAAAAGTTGTACATCCCGTACTTTGTTTTCGGACACTTTGGTAAACTGTGAGATTCGGTAATTGTAGCATAGCAACAAGTGTGGAGGAGCGACCAATGTATGCACTCAGAATTTTGTTATTATACTGTATGTTTTCAAACAACTGATAATTTTATTATTTTTAGGTGTCTGAATACATACGGACATCCCATCCTGGTAACGGTAGTTATTGTACATAGTACATTGAACTATCGATAGTTACAACATAAAGATAGCAACAATAGCTGGCAAAAAGAAATCAACAGGGCGATGTTCGCCACTTCAACATTGTCCATAAACGTCAAATAAACTATGTAATTTTATTCATTTGTCGACCTAATGTCAACAATAACAGCGTCATTCGCGAATTCTCCATTTTGTGAATCAACTGCTTTCAAGGTCATACGACGGTGCCACCCATAAATTATTGTTTTGGGCTGTTTTTTCACTATTCCATAATATTATCATAGTCGTACATTTGCAACAGTAATAAAGCTATCGCAATGCTATCACAATAGTGGAACTATCCCCAATAATCACCACTATTCTATGGTGTACAGTGGGCTGGATGACAGGTGTATAACACCTATCACAAAGTCAGCAAGACTAATCATCTAGATGAGTTATAAACAATAGGCAATGTGAATGATCTGGAGAAGTTATCACACAGTATGTAAGATGAATAATAATGAGAAGGTATCACAAAGTGGGTAATACAATTATCTAGAAAAGGTAACATAAAATAGCATGACAAATGATCGAAATTTAGCAGCTATAAAAATCTAGAGTTATGGGCTATTTCAAAGTTGGCAAGAAAGCACGAACTAGACTTGGAATCTAAATCACAAGTAAACGATACTGTTTGAAATGACATGCCAGATGCTAAGTATTTTCCACATGATGGTAATCGGTACAGAGATACACAACCAGCCTTGAGCTCTATACAGAGGCTGTCAACAGGTGTACGTACATTTGAGGTTAACGAGGTGACTGTACGGCATAGAGAGTCTACGTTTTGTTGTTCCCTTCGACACTTCGATGAGCTTCTTCAAGACGTCCTCCTACAGACAAAATGTCCAACTACATGAGACACAGACGTCCGAACAGGGAACTGGCGGGGAAGTCTGGTGGAGGTGTGGCATGGGGTAACCAAGGGGGCAGCAATGGGTGTGGGGTGTTCACCCTTAAACACCATTACCTCCTCCTCCTCCTAAAAAATTGTAAGTGGCTACAAAGTCAATTTATCGCAGTAAGTGATGAATCTAGTCAGTTGCGGTTTGTGACATCACAATCAAAATTATGAACTGAGCTCCATCAAGCGTTGCCGCGCCAACAATGCTGATACAAGTAATATATATGAGTACTACATTACTCGAGCGGCATGACGTCTGCTAAATCAAACATTCCTTCACATACTTATCGTTTAAGGGTAGTCACTACCCGAAAATTGCCATATGCCATATCTCTGTTAGTATTGAACATATCGTAGCCAAATTTGGAGTACTAATTAGTTAAATGAATAGTACATGATATGTGGAATGTGGGCTCATTTGCTTGTGCAGTCCTTCAAAATAATTTTGAGCTAACAATTGTATGTGTGATCATGCAACTGTCGAGAATCATTAGCCAGAATGCCCCTCTGTCAGATAAGGTGGTTTTGGGCAAGGAAGTTTGACTGCAGTGACTGTTGTGAGATGGGACTTTAGGTTTGAGCTTTTTTCAAGGTGTCTTGAAAAATGCTCAAACCTGAATAACAATCATTGAAGTCAGATATCCTAGCCCAAAACCACCTTATCTGACAGAGGAACATTCTAGCTAATGATTCTTGACAGTTGCATGATCACACATACATTTGTTAGCTCAAAATAATTTTCAAGGATATGAAAATCCATCTCACTTGAAGTGTTCATTGCCGTGGTAATACACAAGCAAATGAGCTCATCTTTCACATATCATATACCATTCATTTTTAAATCAGTGCTTAAAATTTTGTTGTGATATGTTCAGTATTAACATAGATATGGCATATTGGTTATATGGGCGTTTTCGGGTAGTGGCTACCCTTAACCAACTTTGCCTCATGTTTTTGTTATAAAGGAAACTGTTTATGGGCCAGAATTTCAACAAAACACATAACCGTGTTCGAATGCTATACATGTTTGACATTCATTTTTGATGGCTTTGTGGACCTTGCTGCTAAGCAACAGGTCATGTTATGGATAGTTAAACTGCAACATGTCTGAATGGTTCTCAGATTTTGCCAGAAGGAACAAGTCTGCTAGGTAGGTGAAATGTTCTTGATGGTCTAGAAATAGACGGTGTGGATATGGTATGAATATAGTTTTAGTTTTTTTGCAAAAAATGCACACACCCTAATTGGTCCACAGTGTAAATATAAAGTTCCAGACGTATAGAAATGAAACACAACATTTCATTGGTCGAGCTACAAAAACTGGGACAAAGTTCAATTCCATATTTGTTGGGTGATCCACCAGGGGGGATGACATCTCAGACAAGACTATGGACAGACAGGGTGGGACAATGGGGTAGAAGGGATGTGACCATACCTTGTTCTGTCGTTCCGCCTCCCGACACAGAAACATGACCCGCATCTGGTCTCGGAGCAGGGGGTATTTCTGAAACACACAGGGGTAAAGTCTACTGCCCTGCATTACATATGTAATAAAAGCACACTACTTGGTACATTCAGACACGAGTTACAGAATAATACAAGAACACGCGTCATGGCACTTGCAACCAAGGGCTGAATTTAGTATTTTAAAAATATCTGTCACAATTATACGAACATGTACGTACCTTGAAGCTTCAAGTTTGTTGCAAAACCCACATTTTAGGGACGCACCCTTAATACTTACTTATTGACGTCCTCCACTTAATGTGGTCACATGATGAGTTTTCTATCTGTCTACCTAATTGTACCAATAAATAAAATGTGATGCTTTTTATTTTTACAACACTGAATAAGAATATTCACCGTGATCACTTGGTCAGCTTTGTCCATCTGGTCAGTGAGGCAGTAGTAGTTGAAGAGGTGAGTGACCACGTCCAGTCTCATGACGTCCGCATTACTCTTCTCCACCGCTAGCTCCACTGACCACACAAACAACACGTGTCACCATGGCAACAACATCAACAACAGTTACCACGGCAACAGCATCAACAACAGTTACTACGGCAACGGAATCAACAACAACAGTTATCATGGTTGCAACATCAGTGATGAATAGAAATAACAAATAGAAAGTTGTTTATACAAGCGTATTACTTCCCAATAACACGACTGATAACTACATTAGTGATACTAGCAAACATGCTCATCCTGCGAATGACATTACATAAATATACACAGAAGACGGTTTCCCGAAAGTTTTGTTTCATTGTTATGACATAAATTTGACAGGCTTTTGTCACTCATGTGGTTTCTATGGTTGTTGCAAGGTACCTTTTACATTGCGAACAATCGATTTACATCCATAACATCTGGTACTAACCCTAAAAACCGGTGAAAACCCTCAAACCACAGGGAATTTAGAGAAATAAAGGCATTATATGTCATCCTTGATGTCATAGATTAATCCATGTAAGTTTGGCATCCGAGATACAAACCATCTTGGAGATAAATGTTAACACCCACCCTACAAACACATGTATAATATGTATATGTAGTTACGCATGCGAGTTCGTTTCAAGCTAGATTCATTAAGTAACTTTTTATATTTACAACCCTAACCAGCTCAACCCGTCTGGTTGTTTGCTGCCTCACCCTTGGCTATGAGTTGAGGTTGTAGCTCAGCCAGCTTGAGGATGCCCTTGGTAGTGAGGTACTTGTGCAGTAGACTCGGGCTCTCCACCAGGTAGTCAAGTAACTCCTCCACCCGCCCCCTGAAACATCAACCCTGTCACATAACTCTCTACTTCACATGTCAGGTCCACAACCCTGTCACATGACTCTCTACTTCACACGTCAGGTTCACAACCCTGTCACATGACTCTCTACTTCACATGTTAGGTCCACAACCCTGTCACATGACTCTCTACTTCACATGTCAGGTCCACAACCCTGTCACATGACTCTCTACTTCACATGTCAGGTTCACAACCCTGTCATATGACTCTCTACTTTACATGTCAGGTTCACAACCCTGTCATATGACTTGCTACTTCACATGTCAGGTTCACAACCCTGTCATATGACTTGCTACTTCACATGTCAGGTCCACAACCCTGTCACATGACTTCTACTTCACACATCAGGTTCACAACCCTGTCACATGACTCTCTACTTTACACGTCAGGTTCACAACCCTGTCACATGACTTGCTACTTCACATGTCAGGTTCACAACCCTGTCACATGACTTGCTACTTCACATGTCAGGTTCACAACCCTGTCACATGACTCTCTACTTCACATGTCAGGTTCACAACCCTGTCACATGACTCTCTACTTCACACGTCAGGTTCACAACCCTGTCACATGACTCTCTACTTCACACGTCAGGTTCACAACCCTGTCACATGACTCTCTACTTTACATGTCAGGTTCACAACCCTGTCATATGACTTGCTACTTCACATGTCAGGTTCACAACCCTGTCATATGACTTGCTACTTCACATGTCAGGTTCACAACCCTGTCATATGACTTGCTACTTCACATGTCAGGTTCACAACCCTGTCACACGACTCTCTACTTCACACGTCAGGTTCACAACCCTGTCACATGACTCTCTACTTCACACGTCAGGTTCACAACCCTGTCACATGACTCTCTACTTCACATATCAGGTTCACAACCTCGTCTAAGAAATATGTTTGTTTAGGCCATACAAAATAATTTCTGGTTTCTTATGAGAACCTTACCAAAATGTAAAAGATCGATGCAGTTTTTATTTGAATTTTTCATGTTTATGTAAGTGTTAGTGACTATCAGAGGCTATTCTCAACAATTATCAACTTACAATATGTACCGAGTGTTTCTGTGCAACAATGCAAAGCTGTAAACAAATTAATTTTGCTTGATACAACAAATTTAGTTTTTAGTTATTGCATCAGAACTTGTACTTAGATCAGTAAATCTATTTAAAAAATACAGTGTTACCTATATTTAAATGTGTGTGCTGATGAGAAATTACCATTATGTAGCCTCAGTCAAATGTGTGATGCTTTTCAACAACACAAGTCCTAACTCAGATATTCCTTAGATAAGTAACCTCGGAAGACTGTTGCAAGTTTGCAAAAATGACTGGGTTAGAAGGATGACAAGAACAGAGAGGGTAGACAGAGGAAGGACGAATGACATGAGAAAAGAGATTGGAATGCAATAACAGGAGGTTTACTGGGACGCCAATGAGATGGGCAGGCCACTTGGCACGGATTGGTGCAGTAGAACAAAGACAGCAGAGACAGAACAACACAAAGGACACAGGAAAAGGGGAAGGCCACAGCTGAGATGGGAGGACTGCGTAAGGAGGGACATCAGAAGATTAGGGGAGGATGAAAGATGGAGAGAGAGGGAGCTATGGACAGAAAACTTTGGAAAGAAAAAACACAGCGAGTGGTTTGACAATACTGTACTTGACCTCAGCCCTGTACAGCAGGGAACAAGGAGGAGACCAACAAGAAGACTCACGCTTTCACATAGGCATTGAAGATCCTCTGATGGACAAAGTGGTCAAGGGAGTTGGGCAGATTCTGTTGTCTAATGACCAGTAAACTGTCCACCTCTCCGGCCTCCGCCAGTGAATATGTGTACATCTTGAAAGCTGACACAGAGACAGAAGTATACATAGGTGAAACAGTCATCTTTAAAGGAAAAGTATAACAATATATTGTTATTAGTTAACTGGTTAACTGTTTTGTAGGACATCTGAATTGATTAGTTTTTATAATATCTTGTTTAGTTAAAATAATATCCACAGAAAATATGTCACTATTATGTTTCATCAAAAGATTTTTTGAAAATACACAATTTGGCAATAAAATTTGCCTGCTTTACAACATAAATTATTTGTAAACCATCAAATCTGTAATGGTTTTCATAGGATAATTAAACATTTGGTTAAATTCCAATCGCACAATTGTTGATGGTAAATAAACTAGAGTAATCAAGATTAAAACATGAAGTCTGACATTGTAAATTACAAAATCATTTTTAGAAGATTAAAAAAGTAGTTTTTATTAAATGGACTGAACACATTACTTAAACTATGAACTCACTACGCATCTGGAAATAACAGAACCAAATTCTCAATGGGTAAACAAGACGAGGAAGCAGCTTTAACATCATTTAACAACATCTGATGAAATTTCGGATACGATTCTGAGAAACTGGGCATTTTAATAAGTGTCAAGAGAACATACTTCTTTGGTCAGCTCTGATGATGCGGGCAAGTTCGGCCAGAAAGTCACTGCTGAACGCTGCCCCATCCGACTCACTCCTGGCAAGAAAAACATCTTTAAAACATCTTGCCACAATATTTTGTAAGACTACTTAGGGACTTTGTAACATTACAGTGTTTGTATGTCTATCTGTCTCAAATGGTGTTAAACAAGGTGGAATCCTTTCTCCCCACCTTTTTAATGTGTACATGGATGACTTAAGTGTAAATCTTAACAAATTGGATGTCTTTATGAAGGCACCATAATGAATCATTTGATGTATGCAGATGATCTCTGTATTTTTTCACCTAGCATTTTCTGGGCTGAAAAAACTAACAGATTGTTGTGCCAAGTATGGCGAAATGTTTAACATAACATATAATGCCAACAAATCATATTGTATGGTTATTGACAACAAACCTCAGGACATGAAAAATAGTCATCCAGTCACTCTCAATAATCGTCTGTTACCTCACATTACTAAATGTAAATATCTGGGTCATATAATTAACAATAATCTTACTAACGATGACGACGTTGCCAGACAGAAAAGATCCCTATATGCTCAGGCCAATGTCTTAGCACGAACATTTCGCCTTTGCAGCTCTACCATTAAAACTTACCTATTTCTCTCTTACTGTGGTGCTATGTACATACATAAAACAGAGTTTGAAAGGATAATATAGCTTATTATGTCATCTTGAACAGTCTGAAAATCCACTTATGTGAATTATCTTTATACTGATATACATTTTAGAAGTCCTATGTTTAAATATTGGACTACCCAATTGTACACTTAAAGTTGAACGCACATTTTATAATATCTTATTAACCATCTATTTTATTTCATGTGTATCTATATCTTTGTATTTTAGTTATTTATTATTTTATTTACTTGTATTGTATGTACATATGGACTTTTGTCTGAAATAAAAACATTTGTTATAATTATTATTATTACTAAAATTTCATTAATTCAAACATTGAGCTGCATATCTGCACATTATTTGACAAGAGCACTAAGTTTACGTGTAAGAAGTTTCCAAAAAAAAAAAATAATAATTTCACTTAGTCTTCAAACACAATTTTGTCTTCTAGCCTAATTACATCATGCTTACAAGATATATTCAAGATGGACCTCTATATGAGACCGTCAGACTTACTTCTGTTTGAGTTTGAGGAAGGTGTCGATGTCCCCCGCCTTCAGTAACTTGATGGCTTGCTCCTCCTCTGCACTGTCTGCTCTCAACTGCTCTCCCGCCTAGCAACGCACCACACAGGTCAAAGGTCACTAGTTGTTTGTCACTTGAGAGGTCAAAGGTCACAGCCTGATTAGTTGTGTCACTGGTTAAGTGTGGACTTTGGGAATGGCTGGATAACATGCAAACTATATTAGTATTTATATATTTGAGGGCTTTAAATTACTGGTGGTGTGTACCCTTTGACTTTTTTACAGGTAAAACAGGTTTTTGGTTGGTAAAAACTTATAATAAAATTGTGTATTCTATACAGACAGGGATCAGATGCTTGCAAAACTGACAAAAATCCATAAGCAAGCAATAGTATTCTCCCATTAAAAACCAATGAAAATATTTTTCAACAGCTTGTTTTAGCATCACACCAGTCACACTAAATTAACCAGGGTTGCTCTACTTGCAAAAGCCTGTATTTGCTAGGACGGTTAAACAAAAAGTAGGTTTTTGCCACATGGTAATAATAACCTGTCAAATCTGATGACCTTGGAGGCAATGTCGTCCACTCAGTATTGACAGGAGAAAGAGCAATTCAACTGTACCTTTAGTCTAATACCCCGGGTATTTAGACTGCAGCTAAACCCCTCATGTTTGTGGACATACTAAACTCACAGAAGAGACAGTAAAGGCCAGCCAGCCCTTCCAGGAAAACATTTACACAAATTCAGGACTCATACATGATGTCATAAGCCATGTCAACATCAACATAGGAAAACATTCAGTCCACTGTTTTCTCATCACAGAAATGCAAATACACATAATGTTATTCATAATTTATTTTTATAAAATAACTTACAGTACTAGTGAGAATATATTATTATGCACAATTAAAGCCAGTTCAGTCAGTGCTATTTACAGCAGCAGATGTCAACAATTAGATCTAACACTAACAATGAACTTGACAGGCGTAGACATGTGAGATGATGTCTGAGCTTAAAGGAGGTTATCCGATATTTTGTACTATAAAATCATGTTAATTTTGTTATACAGTATAAACTATATCTATTATAACGTACCAATGGCCCAAATGTTTGAGTGAACTTCAGTATTTGTAGTTGTTGAGATTTCGGGGGTAAACAGTTTGTTTACACGGCAGCGCACTGCTTCTGAAGGTGTGGTTGAGATTTGGGGGGTAAACAGTTTGTTTATAAGGCAGCGCACTGCTTTGGAAGGTGTGGTTGAGATTTCAGGGGGTAAACAGTTTGTTTACATGGCAGCGCACGGCTTCTGAAGGTGTGGTTGAGATTTCGGGGGTAAACAGTTTGTTTACATGGCAGCGCACTGCTTCTGAAGGTGTGGTTGAGATTTCGGGGGTAAACAGTTTGTTTACACGGCAGCGCACTGCTTTGGAAGGTGTGGTTGAGAATTCGGGGGTAAACAGTTTGTTTACATGGTAGCGCACTGCTTCTGAAGGTGTGGTTGAGATTTTGGGGGGTAAACAGTTTGTTTACATGGCAGCGCACTGCTTCTGAAGGTGTGGTTGAGATTTTGGGGGTAAACAGTTTGTTTACATGGCAGCGCACTGCTTCTGAAGGTGTGGTTGAGATTTTGGGAGTAAACAGTTTGTTTACATGGCAGCGCACTGCTTCTGAAGGTGTGGTTGAGATTTTGGGAGTAAACAGTTTGTTTACATGGCAGCGCACTGCTTCTGAAGGTGTGGTTGAGATTTTGGGAGTAAACAGTTTGTTTACATGGCAGCGCACTGCTTCTGAAGGTGTGGTTGAGATTTCGGGGGTAAACAGTTTGTTTACATGGCAGCGCACTGCTTCTGAAGGTGTGGTTGAGATTTTGGGAGTAAACAGTTTGTTTACATGGCAGCGCACTGCTTCTGAAGGTGTGGTTGAGATTTCGGGGGTAAACAGTTTGTTTACATGGCAGCGCACTGCTTCTGAAGGTGTGGTTGAGATTTTGGGAGTAAACAGTTTGTTTACATGGCAGCGCACTGCTTCTGAAGGTGTGGTTGAGAATTCGGGGGTAAACAGTTTGTTTACATGGTAGCGCACTGCTTCTGAAGGTGTGGTTGAGATTTCGGGGGGTAAACAGTTTGTTTACATGGCAGCGCACTGCTTCTGAGGGTGTGGTTGAGATTTCGGGGGTAAACAGTTTGTCTACATGGCAGCGCACTGCTTCTGAAGGTGTGGTTGAGATTTCGGGGGTACACAGTTTGTTTACATGGCAGCGCACTGCTTCTGAAGGTGTGGTTGAGATTTCGGGGGTAAACAGATTGTTTACATGGCAGCGCACTGCTTCTGAAGGTGTGGTTGAGATTTGGGGGGTAAACAGTTTGTTTACATGGTAGCGCACTGCTTCTGAGGGTGTGGTTGAGATTTCGGGGGGTAAACAGTTTGTTTACATGGCAGCGCACTGCTTCTGAGGGTGTGGTTGAGATTTTGGGGGTAAACAGTTTGTTTACATGGCAGCGCACTGCTTCTGAAGGTGTGGTTGAGATTTCGGGGGTACACAGTTTGTTTACATGGCAGCGCACTGCTTCTGAAGGTGTGGTTGAGATTTGGGGGGTAAACAGTTTGTTTACATGGCAGCGCACTGCTTCTGAAGGTGTGGTTGAGATTTTGGGGGTAAACAGTTTGTTTACATGGCAGCGCACTGCTTCTGAAGGTGTGGTTGAGAATTCGGGGGTAAACAGTTTGTTTACATGGCAGCGCACTGCTTCTGAAGGTGTGATTGAGATTTCGGGGGGTAAACAGTTTGTTTACATGGCAGCGCACTGCTTCTGAAGGTGTGGTTGAGATTTCGGGGGTAAACAGTTTGTTTACATGGCAGCGCACTGCTTCTGAAGGTGTGGTTGAGATTTCGGGGGTAAACAGTTTGTTTACATGGCAGCGCACTGCTTCTGAAGGTGTGGTTGAGAATTCGGGGGTAAACAGTTTGTTTACATGGTAGCGCACTGCTTCTGAAGGTGTGGTTGAGATTTCGGGGGGTAAACAGTTTGTTTACATGGCAGCGCACTGCTTCTGAAGGTGTGGTTGAGATTTTGGGGGTACACAGTTTGTTTACATGGCAGCGCACTGCTTCTGAAGGTGTGGTTGAGATTTCGGGGGTAAACAGTTTGTTTACATGGCAGCGCACTGCTTCTGAAGGTGTGGTTGAGATTTCGGGGGGTAAACAGTTTGTTTACATGGCAGCGCACTGCTTCTGAGGGTGTGGTTGAGATTTCGGGGGTAAACAGTTTGTTTACATGGCAGCGCACTGCTTCTGAGGGTGTGGTTGAGATTTCGGGGGTACACAGTTTGTTTACATGGCAGCGCACTGCTTCTGAAGGTGTGGTTGAGATTTCGGGGGTAAACAGTTTGTTTACATGGCAGCGCACTGCTTCTGAAGGTGTGGTTGAGATTTCGGGGGTAAACAGTTTGTTTACATGGCAGCGCACTGCTTCTGAAGGTGTGGTTGAGATTTCGGGGGTAAACAGTTTGTTTACATGGCAGCGCACTGCTTCTGAAGGTGTGGTTGAGATTTCGGGGGTAAACAGTTTGTTTACATGGCAGCGCACTGCTTCTGAAGGTGTGGTTGAGATTTCGGGGGTAAACAGTTTGTTTACATGGCAGCGCACTGCTTCTGAAGGTGTGGTTGAGATTTCGGGGGTAAACAGTTTGTTTACATGGCAGCGCACTGCTTCTGAAGGTGTGGTTGAGATTTCGGGGGTAAACAGTTTGTTTACATGGCAGCGCACTGCTTCTGAAGGTGTGGTTGAGATTTCGGGGGTAAACAGTTTGTTTACATGGCAGCGCACTGCTTCTGAAGGTGTGGTTGAGATTTCGGGGGTAAACAGTTTGTTTACATGGCAGCGCACTGCTTCTGAAGGTGTGGTTGAGATTTCGGGGGTAAACAGTTTGTTTACATGGCAGCGCACTGCTTCTGAAGGTGTGGTTGAGATTTCGGGGGTAAACAGTTTGTTTACATGGCAGCGCACTGCTTCTGAAGGTGTGGTTGAGATTTCGGGGGTAAACAGTTTGTTTACATGGCAGCGCACTGCTTCTGAAGGTGTGGTTGAGATTTCGGGGGTAAACAGTTTGTTTACATGGCAGCGCACTGCTTCTGAAGGTGTGGTTGAGATTTCGGGGGTAAACAGTTTGTTTACATGGCAGCGCACTGCTTCTGAAGGTGTGGTTGAGATTTCGGGGGTAAACAGTTTGTTTACATGGCAGCGCACTGCTTCTGAAGGTGTGGTTGAGATTTCGGGGGTAAACAGTTTGTTTACATGGCAGCGCACTGCTTCTGAAGGTGTGGTTGAGATTTCGGGGGTAAACAGTTTGTTTACATGGCAGCGCACTGCTTCTGAAGGTGTGGTTGAGATTTCGGGGGTAAACAGTTTGTTTACATGGCAGCGCACTGCTTCTGAAGGTGTGGTTGAGATTTCGGGGGTAAACAGTTTGTTTACATGGCAGCGCACTGCTTCTGAAGGTGTGGTTGAGATTTCGGGGGTAAACAGTTTGTTTACATGGCAGCGCACTGCTTCTGAAGGTGTGGTCGAGATTTCGGGGGTAAACAGTTTGTTTACATGGCAGCGCACTGCTTCTGAAGGTGTGGTTGAGATTTCGGGGGTAAACAGTTTGTTTACATGGCAGCGCACTGCTTCTGAAGGTGTGGTTGAGATTTCGGGGGTAAACAGTTTGTTTACATGGCAGCGCACTGCTTCTGAAGGTGTGGTTGAGATTTCGGGGGTAAACAGTTTGTTTACATGGCAGCGCACTGCTTCTGAAGGTGTGGTTGAGATTTCGGGGGTAAACAGTTTGTTTACATGGCAGCGCACTGCTTCTGAAGGTGTGGTTGAGATTTCGGGGGTAAACAGTTTGTTTACATGGCAGCGCACTGCTTCTGAAGGTGTGGTTGAGATTTCGGGGGTAAACAGTTTGTTTACATGGCAGCGCACTGCTTCTGAAGGTGTGGTTGAGATTTCGGGGGTAAACAGTTTGTTTACATGGCAGCGCACTGCTTCTGAAGGTGTGGTTGAGATTTCGGGGGTAAACAGTTTGTTTACATGGCAGCGCACTGCTTCTGAAGGTGTGGTTGAGATTTCGGGGGTAAACAGTTTGTTTACATGGCAGCGCACTGCTTCTGAAGGTGTGGTTGAGATTTCGGGGGTAAACAGTTTGTTTACATGGCAGCGCACTGCTTCTGAAGGTGTGGTTGAGATTTCGGGGGTAAACAGTTTGTTTACATGGCAGCGCACTGCTTCTGAAGGTGTGGTTGAGATTTCGGGGGTAAACAGTTTGTTTACATGGCAGCGCACTGCTTCTGAAGGTGTGGTTGAGATTTCGGGGGTAAACAGTTTGTTTACATGGCAGCGCACTGCTTCTGAAGGTGTGGTTGAGATTTCGGGGGTAAACAGTTTGTTTACATGGCAGCGCACTGCTTCTGAAGGTGTGGTTGAGATTTCGGGGGTAAACAGTTTGTTTACATGGCAGCGCACTGCTTCTGAAGGTGTGGTTGAGATTTCGGGGGTAAACAGTTTGTTTACATGGCAGCGCACTGCTTCTGAAGGTGTGGTTGAGATTTCGGGGGTAAACAGTTTGTTTACATGGCAGCGCACTGCTTCTGAAGGTGTGGTTGAGATTTCGGGGGTAAACAGTTTGTTTACATGGCAGCGCACTGCTTCTGAAGGTGTGGTTGAGATTTCGGGGGTAAACAGTTTGTTTACATGGCAGCGCACTGCTTCTGAAGGTGTGGTTGAGATTTCGGGGGTAAACAGTTTGTTTACATGGCAGCGCACTGCTTCTGAAGGTGTGGTCGAGATTTCGGGGGTAAACAGTTTGTTTACATGGCAGCGCACTGCTTCTGAAGGTGTGGTCGAGATTTCGGGGGTAAACAGTTTGTTTACATGGCAGCGCACTGCTTCTGAAGGTGTGGTTGAGATTTCGGGGGTAAACAGTTTGTTTACATGGCAGCGCACTGCTTCTGAAGGTGTGGTTGAGATTTCGGGGGTAAACAGTTTGTTTACATGGCAGCGCACTGCTTCTGAAGGTGTGGTTGAGATTTCGGGGGTAAACAGTTTGTTTACATGGCAGCGCACTGCTTCTGAAGGTGTGGTTGAGATTTCGGGGGTAAACAGTTTGTTTACATGGCAGCGCACTGCTTCTGAAGGTGTGGTTGAGATTTCGGGGGTAAACAGTTTGTTTACATGGCAGCGCACTGCTTCTGAAGGTGTGGTTGAGATTTCGGGGGTAAACAGTTTGTTTACATGGCAGCGCACTGCTTCTGAAGGTGTGGTTGAGATTTCGGGGGTAAACAGTTTGTTTACATGGCAGCGCACTGCTTCTGAAGGTGTGGTTGAGATTTCGGGGGTAAACAGTTTGTTTACATGGCAGCGCACTGCTTCTGAAGGTGTGGTTGAGATTTCGGGGGTAAACAGTTTGTTTACATGGCAGCGCACTGCTTCTGAAGGTGTGGTTGAGATTTCGGGGGTAAACAGTTTGTTTACATGGCAGCGCACTGCTTCTGAAGGTGTGGTTGAGATTTCGGGGGTAAACAGTTTGTTTACATGGCAGCGCACTGCTTCTGAAGGTGTGGTTGAGATTTCGGGGGTAAACAGTTTGTTTACACGGCAGCGCACTGCTTCTGAAGGTGTGGTTGAGATTTCGGGGGTAAACAGTTTGTTTACACGGCAGCGCACTGCTTCTGAAGGTGTGGTTGAGATTTCGGGGGTAAACAGTTTGTTTACACGGCAGTGCACTGCTTCTGAAGGTGTGGTCTCAAGTCCAAATTACCTAATGCAATGGATACGTGTATCATGTGATACGTCACAACGCCGCACAACCTTCAAATTATCTGAGCTCGCTATTCGGGGATTTGAGAGAAAGCTTGGCGATTTTGGTAAATATTGAACTGTTTAATTGAAACGCTGTGTCTGCTTCTCTAAAACATATTTGGGCAGTGTTATAACAAATTATGATAAAAATGAACATACAACCTCTCTTTAAAAAAATGAAAACTAATGAGAGTTAGTTGGTGTGACGTGTCGTTATGTGACATATGTAGCCAGGTGACACCCACAGAGCTATGACATCAGAAATTGTGACATCTGGTGATGTACAGTCTCACAAATGTCACATAAATTAGTGTGATGTCCGGTAGTATTCTCTACGCCATACATGCAAGGTACTGTCAAATGTAAACATCACATGAAATGGTGTGACGTCTGCTGCTATTTACTATATCACACATGTAGTAGACGTCGCATGGAGTAGTTTCTCTTCTTGTGCTATGCAATCTCTCACACTTGTAGCAATCAGACGTCACATGAAACAATGTGACAGCTGTCGCTATCACACTTGTAGTGCATCAAATGAAATGGTGTGACGTCTAGTGCTATTCATCATCAACTGAAGATATCACAGGAAATAATGTGACGTTCATTACTATTCACACTATCACCCTTGCAGTAATTGTCAGTTGAAGTCTAGTTCTATTCACACTTGCGGTGGAGTCCAACACCTGGTCCCGTCCACCCAGTCACTCGTGGCTCTGATTCCTATCCCAGCACGCCCCACCAAACTGCCTAAACAGAGGCGTCTAGCTGATCAATCTCAACAGCGGTCAGCTGTAACTAGTGACCAGTTGTCTGTCCACTTCGGTCAGCCTGCGTTCTGCGACTGTCGCGCACCGTCGGTCGGCGGGGTCAGCAACTCATAGATCTGTGGCGGATGAAGAGTTGGGGTCAGACCACTATTTCCCACAGCCGATCGCTATTTTTCCACAACGGCTGAACAAGTTGGAACACGGACAATTCTGACTTACACTTTGTAAGCTAAAGTAAAACACTCTGTTATTGCACAAATACATGTATATTAATATCTTCATCAAGAAAATCACTACCAAAATGCAGTGTTTGAAGACAGGGTATTGTGGTCTGGCCCCATTCTATTGCTGTGCCTAGTATGACTAGTATGAGTGACATGTGAGTGTGTGTTCGCTGAGTATGTTGTGGTGCTTTTGAGAACATTAGGCAAAATGTGTGTGATGAGGGACCGAAGAAGTGACCACGTACCTGGGCAGTGGACGGCACCTCGAAGGGCACCTCCTGGTCATGTGACTGCAGCAGCTTGGCGAGGTAGCGCAGGGTGCGGGTGCGTGGAAGCACGTTCTGCTCCTCGTAGCTCGCGTACACGTCTAGTGCCTTTGTGTGGTCTCCGTTCTTTGCTGCAACAGGCACACACGCATATGTCACTGCATCAACTACATTCCACCCTTCAGGCATGTCAGGGGTGGACAGCTCTTCCATTGAAAATACTGTAAATCCTGTATTTGTAGCTGCGGTAACAATTACATTTCCTATTCAAATTCATGAAGTTTAAGTGCAACTTTAAGTAAGGCTTTGGCCTAAAATTAACGGTGCTGAGGAAAGTTGGGATTTATATATACATACATGTGAAAAGTTACGGTGTGGTTTTAATTACAGGTGCAGCTTTAATTACAGGATTTACAGTACTTACACTTAAAACCTGCTTCCCTGCTACAATGTTGTGCATCTCGTTTTAGAATCAGTTTGTAAAAAATCAATGCTACTGATACATAATGTATTATCCACTTCAAAACGCTGGCATGTTTATAAAATGTTTTTTTTTAGTTCTGATTAAATATTCCAACAAAATACCAGAATACTGATATGTTACATCATATCAATATTCCAATCAGTCTTAAAGATCACAACAAAGAATCAACAAGCGCACGTAAAATTTGACCAGTTCATTTCCTGATGATCATATTTTATATAAAACGTGTCTACATTTTAGAGAACATGTGAAGGTGCAGTGTTACATTTAATCTACAACACGTTGTGGTGTTGTGGAAGCATCAGACGCACGTAGCGAGTGTTACACTCGAGTGTAGAGAGGACACTTAGACAACACCCACCACAAAGCCTGATCTGCTGGAAGAGCATCTCGTCCCTGTCAATGGCGAACAGGTCCTTCGTGATGTCCACCAACTGGTCCATTTCCTTCACCTGCAGCACACCAGGGGGCGCTTCAGTCTTTCATACTCCCAGATTAACCCTTTCATTCCCAGATGCATTGCGACCCCACGGTCTATGTTGTCTCATCTCAGAGTCAGTGTGATCGAGTGTCACACGTTACCCCAGGTTCAATATCATTGGGTGGCACAAAGTGGGGCAAAACAGCTTGAGTCGTGACTGAACTAATAACGGAAATCTTTAGTGTATTGAAGACTTCATTAAAGAGAGGCTGTTTGTTCCTCGGTTTTTACATTCATTAATGTTCTTAAGACTAGAATAAATATAAATATATATACCGGTACAGCCCGGTACACTGTGTTTAAGCGTAAGTAAACAAAGCGTTCTGATTATAAACAAATTTACTGGTAATATAACAGACATGGCTGGTTTAATCACAAAGCTGTTTTGATGTTCAACGTTGTCGCAAAGTTACCACATTCAAGACGCCAAATTGTCTTTTAATTATCACCCTGGCTGATGCTGGGCAACAGAACGGACAATCAACCAACTGAAATTCCAATGTCACTTCAGAGTAAAAGCTGCATTTCTTACAGAACAACAGAACTGAACTGACAGATCTAGTGCCACGTATGGACGACCTACCATGTTGCCATTATAGAACCTCTGACATCCGTCTCTCAGGACAGACATGACAGCTCGCAGGCCCGGTGTCTGAAACAGTCACAGCCACAACTCACACCTCTGCTTGCAACGTGCCAACAACTGGCACCCTCAGCAATAAACACCAGTGTCAGGTGTACTGAATCCTCACTACCACGGCCTTCGTACTGGGTTGACGTGACCTGGACAGCAAGGTGACTGTAATAGCTGGATTAGTTTCCTATACTGTGCTATTATGTAAATTATTTGGGACTGTCCTAGAGTGACCGTATTAATGAAGTGGCTGTATTACACAGGTAACCAAACAAACTAACCATAAAGTGAGACTTATCTGTACAGTTAGTGTGGCATTTGTATGGAATATGGTGAAGATGTAGATAGTTGAGAAGATGGAGAGATTGTAGGAAGGAGGAGACTGACCTCTAGGATCTTCTTGGCCTGCTTCACCTTCTCACACTCAATGAAGGCAAAGACGAGGTGCAGGAGGACATTCATCTCTCCGTGGACCGTCGTCACCAGGTCTACAGCTGCAACACACACACAGAACACTCAACACACACACAGAACACTCAACACACACACAGAACACTCAACACACACACAGAACACTCAACACACACACAGGACACTCAACACACACACAGGACACTCAACACACACACAGAACACTTCACACAGTGTTTAATTCAACAACAACAAATTACAACTCAGAATTAGTAATTATAAACCACGTATTGATGTTGAAATGGGCAAGAAGAAGTGTATCACTTATAACACTTGTTATATGTAAATATAACTACAAGCAAATACTGCCAGTGTGTAACTTGCATGATTTCAACATACTTTTTATGGTTTTATATGAATGAGGAAATATTATTTTAGACTAAATTACCACCATAGCAATTTATGCAAAAGAATAACAATTTGTGTTATTAGAATAAAACAATATTTACACAACCCAGTCATTATGTGTTTATAATAATACAGCTAACCAAGCACAAGGCAGTGTACTTTTGTCAACAAAGAACAACAGGTGACATACTCAACACATTGGTGACACACTCAACACACAGTGATACATTCGACATACTGGTGACACATTCAACACACTGGTGACACATTCAACACACTGGTGACACACTCAACACATTGGTGACACTCTCAACACACTGGTGACACACTCAACACACAGGTGACACACTATACACACTGGTGACACATTCACCACACTGGTGACACTGTTACCACAGCATCAGTGTTCTGCCTAGGTTGAATTTGCAGGGCGTTACGCCCTGCCCTTTTTCAGTGACTGGTACCCAAAACAGGCAAAAAGAATGCACTGCCTTTTTTATATGACGTCCTGCTATATTTTACACGTAACCCTACTCGTGGCTACAGACGGTTACACAATTGTGTATATAATTATTAATTTACGAGCGCCCCGATCTCGAAATGCATCCCGATACCGTCACACGCGTGGTTAGATTGTTCCCAACTGAGCGCATCCCGCAATCGGGAATGGATGCGTCATGTTTAGTATAACATAGCTCAACAATAGTAGTGAATAATTGCGTATTGTCCGCGTTAAAAGAACCTGCTCCCCCTCAATATGCAACGACCCACCGGCACATGACGCCGCTCATGCTCGTTGCAAGGCGTGCCGTTTCTAGGTCACGATGTCACGTGCGTTTTTAGTGGCCTAGCCAAGGGTGCTAAGGTTGCTGGCGGCTAGCGTCTTCTTTTGCCAAAGCGTTTAGCAGTAGCTACCTGTAATAATGTTTATTCGGAGGGGTACCATTAAACAGTGGCTTCAAACTAGTAATAAGTAATTTTTCTATTTATTTTATACATAAAATGTTATGTCATGCTGAATATTGTGTTTTGCTAAAACTAAAATAAAGTTAAGACATGCCAATTTAATAAAATAAAATATGTTGTATTGTCTATATATATATATAGTATATAATCATCCATTTGTCCACATTGATATTTATTTAAACGTCCTTTTTCAAAGTTACTATGTTGCTTGTACATTTTTAAATATTAACAGTATATCTCAATTTATGTTAAATCTAGCCCAAAGAAATTTGGCACACGCATTACCTGTATAATATTCTTTATTGAATATTATGCAGATTGACACAAAATAAAAAGTCACGTAAAGCTAAATATTGTGTTCTGTTCTACAAATGCTTGCCCAAGCCAATATTATAATGTATAAATATACGTATACATTGTGTACATAATATACTATATGTAAGTAGCATGATATTAAACTACAAGCTGTACACTGCTACTGTGTCTTGTTAACTATTTAATTTAGTCGCATGTCACAAGTGCCTTTTTAACCATTGCTTACTGCGCTCTATGTGCCCATTACTAAAATGGCTTTTGAAAACCTGGGCAAAACACTCTTAAATATGGGTCATGTTAATTATTTAGTCACGCGTCGCACAAGCCTTTTTAGCTATTGCTCACCGCGTTCTACGTGCCCTTTTTATGAAATGGCACCCTGCCCTTTTGACAACGTGGGCAGAACACTGCAGCATGACACATTAAAAACACTGGTGACTCAAACTCAACAAACTACTGACACAATACGACACATTCAATATACTGGTGACATTATTGATGTCACTGACATAGCATGACACACTCAACACACCACAGATACCACTAACACACAGGTGACATTATTGATGTCACTGACATAGCATGACACACTCAACACACCACATATACCACTAACACACAGGTGACATTATTGATGTCACTGACATAGCATGACACACTCAACACACCACAGATACCACTAACACACAGGTGACATTATTGATGTCACTGACATAGCATGTCACACTCAACACACCACAGATACCACTAACACACAGGTGACATTATTGATGTCACTGACATAGCATGACACACTCAACACACCACAGATACCACTAACACACAGGTGACATTATTGATGTCACTGACATAGCATGACACACTCAACACACCACAGATACCACTAACACACAGGTGACATTATTGATGTCACTGACATAGCATGTCACACTCAACACACCACAGATACCACTAACACACAGGTGACATTATTGATGTCACTGACATAGCATGACACACTCAACACACCACAGATACCACTAACACACAGGTGACATTGTTGATGTCACTGACATAGCATGACACACTCAACACACCACAGATACCACTAACACACAGGTGACATTATTGATGTCACTGACATAGCATGACACACTCAACACACCACAGATACCACTAACACACAGGTGACATTATTGATGTCACTGACATAGCATGACACACTCAACACACCACATATACCACTAACACACAGGTGACATTGTTGATGTCACTGACATAGCATGTCACACTCAACACACCACAGATACCACTAACACACAGGTGACATTATTGATGTCACTGACATAGCATGACACACTCAACACACCACAGATACCACTAACACACAGGTGACATTATTGATGTCACTGACATAGCATGTCACACTCAACACACCACAGATACCACTAACACACAGGTGACATTATTGATGTCACTGACATAGCATGACACACTCAACACACCACAGATACCACTAACACACAGGTGACATTATTGATGTCACTGACATAGCATGACACACTCAACACACCACAGATACCACTAACACACAGGTGACATTGTTGATGTCACTGACATAGCATGACACACTCAACACACCACAGATACCACTAACACACAGGTGACATTATTGATGTCACTGACATAGCATGACACACTCAACACACCACAGATACCACTAACACACAGGTGACATTATTGATGTCACTGACATAGCATGACACACTCAACACACCACATATACCACTAACACACAGGTGACATTGATGTCACTGACATAGCATGACACACTCAACACACCACAGATACCACTAACACACAGGTGACATTGTTGATGTCACTGACATAGCATGTCACACTCAACACACCACAGATACCACTAACACACAGGTGACATTATTGATGTCACTGACATAGCATGACACACTCAACACACCACAGATACCACTAACACACAGGTGACATTATTGATGTCACTGACATAGCATGTCACACTCAACACACCACAGATACCACTAACACACAGGTGACATTATTGATGTCACTGACATAGCATGTCACACTCAACACACCACAGATACCACTAACACACAGGTGACGACACTGACACACTCAACACACAAGTGACTTCATTGATGCAGTGCGACATACATTAGTGACACCTTCAACATCCAGGTGGCACACACTCAACACACTAGTGACACTACTAACTCCTCATAGCACACATCCCACTCTGTCTAGTAACTCTAATCACTTGTCAAGTGACACCACGTATCCCCCAAGGCACCCCACCTGTCTACCCAGGTAGCTGAAGGTACCCACCTGCCTACCCAGGTAGCTGAAGGTCCCACCTGTTTACCCAGGTAGCTGAAGTCACCCCACCTGTCTACTCAGGAAGCTGAAGGTACCCACCTTTCTACTCAGGAAGCTGAAGGTACCCACATGTCTACTCAGGAAGCTGAAGGTACCCACATGTCTGACCAGATAGCTGAAGGTACCCGACCTGTCTACACAGGTAGCTGAAGGTACCCCACCTGTCTACCCAGGTAGCTGAAGGTATCCCACCTGTCTACTCATGAGGCTGAAGGTACCCACATGTCTGCCCAGGTAGCTGAAGGTACCCCACCTATCTACCCAGGTAGCTGAAGGTATCCCACCTGTCTACCCAGGTAGCTGAAGGTACTCACCTGTCTACCCATGTAGCTGAAGGTATCCCACCTGTCTACTCATGAGGCTGAAGGTACCCACCTGTCTACCCATGTAGCTGAAGGTATCCCACCTGTCTACTCATGAAGCTGAAGGTACCCACATGTCTGCCCAGGTAGCTGAAGGTACCCCACCTGTCTACCCAGGTAGCTGAAGGTACCCCACCTGTCTACCCAGGTAGCTGAAGGTACCCCACCAATCTACCCAGGTAGCTGAAGGTACCCCACCTGTCTACCCAGGTAGCTGAAGGTACCCCACCTGTCTACCCAGGTAGCTGAAGGTACCCCACCTGTCTGCCAAGGTAGCTGAAGGTACCCCACCTGTCAACCCAGGTAGCTGAAGGTACCCCACTTGTCTACCCAGGTAGCTGAAGGTACCCACCTGTCTGCCAAGGTAGCTGAGTGTACCTCACCTTTCTACAAGGTAGCTGAAGGTACTCACCTGTATACCCATGTAGCTGAAGGTATCCCACCTGTCTACTCATGAGGCTGAAGGTACCCACATGTCTGCCCAGGTAGCTGAAGGTACCCCACCTGTCTACCCAGATAGCTGAAGGTACCCCACCTGTCTACCCAGGTAGCTGAAGGTACCCCACCTGTCTACCCAGGTAGCTGAAGGTACCCCACCTGTCTGCCAAGGTAGCCGAAGGTACCTCACCTGTCTACAAGGTAGCTGAAGGTACCCACCTTTCTACCCAGGTAGCTGAAGGTACCCCACCTGTCTACCCAGGTAGCTGAAGGTACCCCACCTGTCTACCCAGGTAGCTGAAGGTACCCCACTTGTCTACCCAGGTAGCTGAAGGTACCCACCTGTCTGCCAAGGTAGCTGAATGTACCTCACCTTTCTACAAGGTAGCTGAAGGTACCCACCTGTCTACCCACATACCTGAAGGTACCCACCTGTCTACCCACATACCTGAAGGTACCCCACCTGTCTACCCATGTAGCTGAGGGTACCTCACCAGTCTACCAAGGGAGCTGAGGGCACCCACCTGTCTACCAAGGGAGCTGAAGGTACCCACCTGTCTACCAAGGGAGCTGAAGGCACCCACCTGTCTACCAAGGGAGCTGAAGGCACTCACCTGTCTACCAAGGTAGCTGAAGGCACCCACCTGTCTACTAAGGTAGCTGAAGGCACCCACCTGTCTAACAAGGTAGCTGAAGGCACCCACCTGTCTGCAGTCTGTCTGCGTCCTCTTTGCGGATGAGAGCGCGGAAGATGTCACTAAACATTGGAGCACGACCAAACTCGGTGACTGTCTGCTCCAGGATCTTGAGCATCCCGGCCACATCCTCCCTGCAATAGGAGGCTGGGTCAACGTGTGCCTGACATGTCTAGACAATCCCTACACAGTAGTCCCTCTCTTGATCACCCCCTCCCCCGCCTCGCCAGTAACCTCCAGTCAACAGCGGCCAAATTTCCACTTCTTTAGCAGTTTTATTATTACAGTTAGAATATTTGTTGTTTTTGCACAAATGAAGGCGGTCGACTTTGGATGTTTGCTGTGGTTTAAGTACACAGGTACATGATACATATGCAAACCTATACATTTTTAGAAAGCTCATAAACCCAGCAATCCAAATGTGGTATATCTGGTGCGATTTCACAAAAAATAACAGTACGATTGCCATGGAATTTTTTTACCGTTGATGAAAAAGTAAGAGGCAGTTCAAAATTCTTACTTGTCTGAGAATATTATTATAGCTACCAAACTTTAAGCAAAGTATGATGATTATATTATAAATAAAACAACGGGAGCTTTTGAAGAAAAATTTTTTATTTTTATTTTTTATACTTTCTCCAATCTTCCAGCAAAACTGTTTAATAAAGTGAATATTTCAGAAAATTATAATTATTTTTAGAAAACCCCCTATTATTTTGTGGACAAGACATGAACCAAATTTCATCGCAAAATCTTTTATGGAATTCAAGTTTTAGTTTTTTCATAAAAAATGCATGAAACTGAGAAAATGGCTGATAAAGATGGCCGTCAAGACCAAATTAAACAGCATTTTTCAATGATTATTTTTAAAACAAATATATGCATAAACAACATAATAACAAAAGTCACTTTTTAGTATACAACAAAGTATAATATAAAATAAAAAAATTGAGCACATTTTTTTATCAACCAGTATTCTAACCTTAAAAGATCGACTACCCACATGCCACCTGCGACAGGCTTTTTGGGTCATTTAACAACTCTGCCTGGACAACATGATTTCCCATGGTGATTGTCTTGCGTGCGGACAACACAGTCTGGCTGGGTGGGTGCGGCCACATTAGGTTTTGACTACATTGCTTTAAAAGGCATATTGTATGTCGATACATCCATATAAAATATTATATTTTGTGTATAATGTCCTGTGTAGGAGGCTGACTGGGAGTCCTTCTGTAGAGTGGCCACACTATGGCCAATGTACATTTACAGAAAGGGCGTCCACACAAGAGATGCACTACTGTACTCGATAAGTTTATACATGGCTATCCATATGGACAGTTTTCTTGTAAAATAATGGAAGCACAGTGAGGTGCAATGTCCGACTCACAATTACAGATATTATTACAAAGTGTAAACTCCAAATCTTGGTAAAAATACGTAGTCATAATTGTCAACTGTTATGAAAGATTGTAGCCAAATGATAAGAATACAGGACCGTCATACAACATGACTTAATTTGAATCTTCTCGCGGTCATTTCAAGGGTTAGACAATTTCGTTCACTCCTCATTGTTCACAGCTTGTGATTACAGCCTGGCTGAATTCTTTCAAAATAAACTGTAATTAGCACAACTGGATCTGCCAGAAACATATGGAATATACCACACACATACGACTGTCGAGTAACACGACACTAACATATGGAGTATACCACACACATACGACTGTCGAGTAACACGACATTAACATATGGAGTATACCACACACATACGACTGTCGAGTAACACGACATTAACATATGGAGTATACCACACACATACGACTGTCGAGTAACACGACATTAACATATGGAGTATACCACACACATACGACTGTCGAGTAACACGACACTAACATATGGAGTATACCACACACATACGACTGTCGAGTAACACTACATTAACATATGGAGTATACCACACACATACGACTGTCGAGTAACACTACATTAACATATGGAATATACCACACACATACGACTGTCGAGTAACACGACATTAACATATGGAGTATACCACACACATACGACTGTCGAGTAACACGACATTAACATATGGAGTATACCACACACATACGACTGTCGAGTAACACGACACTAACATATGGAGTATACCACACACATACGACTGTCGAGTAACACTACATTAACATATGGAGTATACCACACACATACGACTGTCGAGTAACACGACATTAACATATGGAATATACCACACACATACGACTGTCGAGTAACACGACATTAACATATGGAGTATACCACACACATACGACTGTCGAGTAACACGACACTAACATATGGAGTATACCACACACATACGACTGTCGAGTAACACTACATTAACATATGGAGTATACCACACACATACGACTGTCGAGTAACACGACATTAACATATGGAATATACCACACACATACGACTGTCGAGTAACACGACATTAACATATGGAGTATACCACACACATACGACTGTCGAGTAACACGACATTAACATGTGGAATATACCACACACATACGACTGTCGAGTAACACGACATTAACATGTGGAGTATACCACACACATACGACTGTCGAGTAACACTACATTAACATATGGAGTATACCACACACATACGACTGTCGAGTAACACGACATTAACATGTGGAATATACCACACATACGACTGTCGAGTAACACGACATTAACATATGGAATATACCACACACATACGACTGTCGAGTAACACGACATTAACATGTGGAATATACCACACATACGACTGTCGAGTAACACGACATTAACATATGGAGTATACCACACACATACGACTGTCGAGTAACACGACATTAACATGTGGAATATACCACACATACGACTGTCGAGTAACACAACATTAACATATGGAGTATACCACACATACGACTGTCGAGTAACACGACATTAACATATGGAATATACCACACACATACGACTGTCGAGTAACACTACATTAACATATGGAGTATACCACACATACGACTGTCGAGTAACACAACATTAACATATGGAATATACCACACACATACGACTGTCGAGTAACACGACATTAACATATGGAGTATATCACACATACGACTGTCGAGTAACACGACATTAACATATGGAGTATACCACACACATACGACTGTCGAGTAACACTACATTAACATATGGAGTATACCACACATACGACTGTCGAGTAACACAACATTAACATATGGAATATACCACACACATACGACTGTCGAGTAACACGACATTAACATATGGAGTATATCACACATACGACTGTCGAGTAACACGACATTAACATATGGAGTATACCACACATACGACTGTCGAGTAACACGACATTAACATATGGAGTATACCACACACATACGACTGTCGAGTAACACGACATTAACATGTGGAATATACCACACATACGACTGTCGAGTAACACGACATTAACATATGGAGTATACCACACATACGACTGTCGAGTAACACGACATTAACATATGGAGTATACCACACACATACGACTGTCGAGTAACACGACATTAACATGTGGAATATACCACACATACGACTGTCGAGTAACACGACATTAACATATGGAGTATATCACACACATACGACTGTCGAGTAACACGACATTAACATGTGGAATATACCACACACATACGACTGTCGAGTAACACGACATTAACATGTGGAATATACCACACACATACGACTGTCGAGTAACACGACATTAACATATGGAGTATACCACACACATACGACTGTCGAGTAACACGACATTAACATGTGGAATATACCACACACACATGACTGTCGAGTAACACGACATTAACATGTGGAATATACCACACATACGACTGTCGAGTAACACGACATTAACATATGGAGTATACCACACACATACGACTGTCGATTAACACGACATTAACATATGGAATATACCACACACATACGACTGTCGAGTAACACGACATTAACATGTGGAATATACCACACACATACGACTGTCGAGTAACACGACATTAACATATGGAGTATACCACACACATACGACTGTCGAGTAACACGACATTAACATGTGGAATATACCACACATACGACTGTCGAGTAACACGACACTAACATATGGAGTATACCACACACATACGACTGTCGAGTAACACGACATTAACATATGGAGTATACCACACACATACGACTGTCGAGTAACACGACATTAACATGTGGAATATACCACACACATACGACTGTCGAGTAACACGACATTAACATATGGAATATACCACACACATACGACTGTCGAGTAACACGACATTAACATATGGAATATACCACACACATACGACTGTCGAGTAACACGACACTAACATATGGAGTATACCACACACATACGACTGTCGAGTAACACGACACTAACATATGGAGTATACCACACACATACGACTGTCGAGTAACACGACATTAACATATGGAGTATACCACACACATACGACTGTCGAGTAACACGACATTAACATATGGAATATACCACACACATACGACTGTCGAGTAACACGACATTAACATATGGAGTATACCACACACATACGACTGTCGAGTAACACGACATTAACATATGGAGTATACCACACACATACGACTGTCGAGTAACACGACATTAACATATGGAGTATACCACACACATACGACTGTCGAGTAACACGACATTAACATGTGGAATATACCACACACATACGACTGTCGAGTAACACGACATTAACATGTGGAATATACCACACACATACGACTGTCGAGTAACACGACATTAACATATGGAATATACCACACACATACGACTGTCGAGTAACACGACATTAACATATGGAATATACCACACACATACGACTGTCGAGTAACACGACATTAACATATGGAATATACCACACACATACGACTGTCGAGTAACACGACATTAACATATGGAATATACCACACACATACGACTGTCGAGTAACACGACATTAACATATGGAGTATACCACACACATACGACTGTCGAGTAACACGACATTAACATATGGAATATACCACACACATACGACTGTCGAGTAACACGACATTAACATATGGAATATACCACACACATACGACTGTCGAGTAACACGACATTAACATATGGAATATACCACACACATACGACTGTCGAGTAACACGACATTAACATATGGAATATACCACACACATACGACTGTCGAGTAACACGACATTAACATATGGAATATACCACACACATACGACTGTCGAGTAACACAACATTAACATTAAAATAACGCTTTGCGACTCACTTCTCAATGTGTGCTTTGATTGGATGCGTCAACATTGAGAATGTCCCGCGCTTCATGTAGCCAAGGTCAAAGAGTGTCTTGACGACCTCGGTGGAGGCCTCTGGTGGGCAGTGTTCGCGACACGTGGCGAGCAGTGACTCACAAATGTTGGCCAGGATGTAGTTGTCCGAGAATCCCGCCTTCTTCAACTCGGCGTCGTGCTTCTCGCTGTAGTCGCGTAGTGTCTGTAACGCGTCTGTAACATAACACACCTTGGATAACACACCTGCAACTGCACATTGCTCGGATAATTCATTGGTGATACAATGTCAGGCAAAATATGTACCTTCATAGCTTATCTTAAAACATCTCTGTACTGCAGCTGGATTTTATTATTATAATTTATGATTTTATTTTTCATATCACTAAGCAATGTTTGTGGAAGAGTTTGCTACTGCTCAGGTTTTATATTATTTGGAAAAAGGAAAATACAGTCCCAGTCATAGTTCAAAACATATTAGGCAGCCATCTTGAATATTTAAAAAAAATGGTGTTTTCATAGATACTGCAAAAATGTGTTGACTTGAAAAGTAAAACAAATCGAATAGAATGAAGGTTTCAGGAAAACAAGTTCCATTGTACGATGCATTTGACTAATGCGGCCTTGTTTATTTCTGGACCAAAGAGCAATAGTGGACATCTCGTCTCCTCCCCTCACCCTGCAGTGCTCCCTCCTTGAGCTGTAGTTGCGCAATGTGTAGGACAAGGGACACGTAGGTGCTGAAGTCTGGGTGCTGCGATTCCCTGCAACACACAGTAACTTGTCAGGTGCTGGTATCTAACTGTGTGTGTCTATGTGTGTCAGTGCGTGCGTGCGTGTGTGTAGGGTGTAATGCGTGCATGTAGTGCGTGCGTGTAGAGTGTAATATTTTCCTTCAAGATGGTTTGTATCTCGGATTACAAACTTTCAGGTATTACCGTACAACACTTCGGAAGAAAAGTAACACCTTTATATTTTTCCAAATTCCCTGTTGGTTAAGGTTTCTTAGCACCAATCAGTTACGGATATTTCATGTTATCTGTGCAAGACTGTTTATGCAAGCAACAACACAGAGACCAATATAGATATGAAAAGGCTGGATGACGTTTGTTTATTATGGGGAACCAGTGCATAAGCCTTTTTCGGAACACCCAATGCCAGGCCTGTGACTGAGCCCATACTAGTCTCCTGAGCATCAGGCTGGTAGAGCCCACATTTCAACATATAAAGCAGCAGCGGTATTCCTAGAACAATTGAAAGGAATGACATGTAATCACAGTAGACCTTTTAAGTATAATGTTAACTTAAACCAACATGATTAACGAAAAAGCGCCTTTGCATATTGCAACAGTATCTGAATACCACAATATCTGCTGCCAAATACACTGAATCTACAATTATAATAACCCCAAAGGTGGGGGCATTTCACCCATTATTTACAATTCAGTTCCTATATCGAAAGTGAAAAAGGGGTACGCAAAGTCTCTGCATCAAAACCCCGTGAATATATCTACACCACAACTCAACGGCACTGCAACAGAATCATTAATATGAACATGGACTCCAAAAAAATAATTTTCAGACTGATGGACCACTGAGGATTTAGGGTAGAAATGCAACTTGGAAAAATGCATTTGACTTTTACGAAAAGGAGGTTACTGTTTCAGATTAACTTAAAGTGGTGGGAGCTCACTCCAGATTATCATCAAGTGGTGGGAGCTCACTCCAGATTATCATCAAGTGGTGGGAGCTCACTCCAGATTATCATCAAGTGGTGGGAGCTCACTCCAGATTATCATCAAGTGGTGGGAGCTCACTCCAGATTATCATCAAGTGGTGGGAGCTCACTCCAGATTATCATCAAATAGTGGGAGCTCACTCCAGATTTTAGGTTCGTCAATCAACATTCATCCTTTTTATCAGAATACAATCTACCGTGTATGTGTACCCCCCCCCCCCGTTCCACATCCCCTCCACTTACATCTGCTGCTTGTACTTGAGGGCCAGCCCAAGGTCCTCCTGGGTGCGAGCCGCGAGATAGCCCAGTTGCCGTAGCAACTCGGCATTGTAGACAAAGCCCTGAGAGTCGAGGGATTCCTTCAACTGCATGGCTCGGTCAACGTCCTGTCACAGACAGACTACGTCAAGGCATGAGGTGACATGTCAACATACGGTGACATCACAGTGCCATTGCAGAGACATGTCAAGATAGGGCGACATCACAATGATGCAACAGAAACATGTTAACATATGACAACATAGCAGAGACCCAGTAGATTGAGACTATGCTCTTGTTAGATCTATATTAACAAGTTGTGTGTATTGACATTTGACAGGTGTATACTCACCTGTGTGTATTGACAGCAGTTGCAGGAGTTTGGATACTTTCTTTAGAGTAAACTTTACACAGAGGCCGTGTCTTTACGTAAAATGCAATTTCTAAAAAGCAGACACAGACAGGACCCCGAACCCCCTCTTACTGACCCCACCAGAAAATGACCATTGACTGACCCCACTGGAGCAGGACTTTGAGAGCAGCCACTTCTCCACGGCTTTGGTGTTGCCATTGTGACTGCGAGCCTCTTCTAACATCTTCTCCAGCTCAGGCACAGACTTCCTCATGAACTCCTGGAAACACAGCATGGACAGTAGAGTCACACGGAACACAACACCTGGATTCACAAGGCACACACGACGTTGGGCCTACTATGTTGATAACAATATGTCCATTATGTCTACTATCATACTACGCAGTACTCAATATGTCCACTATGTCTATCATACTACACAGTACTCAATATGTCCACTATGTCTACCATACTACGCAGTACTCAATATGTCCACTATGTCTATCATACTACACAGTGAAACCTGGCCATAGTGGATTCCATCGGGACTACTCAATATGTCCACTATGTCTACCATACTACACAGTACTCAATATGTCCACTATGTCTATCATACTACGCAGTACTCAATATGTCCACTATGTCTATCATACTACACAGTGAAACCTGGCCATAGTGGACTCCATCGGCACTACTCAATATGTCCATTATGTCTACCATACTACACAGTACTCAATATGTCCACTATGTCTATCATACTACACAGTACTCAATATGTCCACTATGTCTACCATACTACACAGTATAACCTGTCCATAGTGGACTCCGTCGGGACTACTCAATATGTCCACTATGTCTACCATACTACACAGTATAACCTGTCCACAGTGGACTCCGTCGGGACTACTCAATATGTCCACTATGTCTACCATACTACACAGTAAAACCTGTCCACAGTGGACTCCGTCGGGACTGCTCAACATGTCCACTATGTCTACCATACTACACAGTATAACCTGTCCACAGTGGACTCCGTCGGGACTACTCAATATGTCCACTATGTCTACCATACTACACAGCATAACCTGTCCACAGTGGACTCCGTCGGGACTACTCAATATGTCCACTATGTCTACCATACTACACAGCATAACCTGTCCATAGTGGACTCCGTCGGGACTGCTCAACATGTCCACTATGTCTACCATACTACACAGTAAAACCTGTCCACAGTGGACTCCGTCGGGACTACTCAATATGTCCACTATGTCTACCATACTACACAGTACTCAATATGTCCACTATGTCTATCATACTACACAGTACTCAATATGTCCACTATGTCTATCATACTACACAGTACTCAATATGTCCACTATGTCTACCATAATACACAGTACTCAATATGTCCACTATGTCTATCATACTACACAGTACTCAATATGTCCACTATGTCTACCATACTACACAGTACTCAATATGTCCACTATGTCTACCATACTACACAATACTCAATATGTCCACTATGTCTACCATACTACACAGTACTCAATATGTCCACTATGTCTACCATACTACACAGTACTCAATATGTCCACTATGTCTATCATACTACACAGTACTCAATATGTCCACTATGTCTACCATACTACACAGTACTCAATATGTCCACTATGTCTATCATACTTCACAGTACTCAATATGTCCACTATGTCTATCATACTACACAGTACTCAATATGTCCACTATGTCTACCATACTACACAGTACTCAATATGTCCACTATGTCTATCATACTACACAGTACTCAATATGTCCACTATGTCTATCATACTACACAGTACTCAATATGTCCACTATGTCTATCATACTACACAGTATAACCTGTCCACAGTGGACTCTGTCGTGACTACTCAATGTGTCCACTATGTCTATCATACTACACAGTACTCAATATGTCCACTATGTCTACCATACTACACAGTACTCAATATGTCCACTATGTCTACCATACTACACAGTACTCAATATGTCCACTATGTCTATCATACTACACAGTACTCAATATGTCCACTATGTCTACCATACTACACAGTACTCAATATGTCCACTATGTCTACCATACTACACAGTACTCAATATGTCCACTATGTCTATCATACTACACAGTACTCAATATGTCCACTATGTCTATCATACTACACAGTACTCAATATGTCCACTATGTCTACCATACTACACAGTACTCAATATGTCCACTATGTCTACCATACTACACAGTACTCAATATGTCCACTATGTCTATCATACTACACAGTACTCAATATGTCCACTATGTCTATCATACTACACAGTACTCAATATGTCCACTATGTCTATCATACTACACAGTATAACCTGTCCATAGTGGACTCCGTCGGGACTACTCAATATGTCCACTATGTCTACCATACTACACAGTAAAACCTGTCCACAGTGGACTCCGTCGGGACTACTCAATATGTCCACTATGTCTATCATACTACACAGCATAACCTGTCCATAGTGGACTCCGTCGGGACTGCTCAACATGTCCACTATGTCTACCATACTACACAGTAAAACCTGTCCACAGTGGACTCTGTCGGGACTACTCAATATGTCCACTATGTCTACCATACTACACAGCATAACCTGTCCATAGTGGACTCCGTCGGGACTACTCAACATGTCCACTATGTCTACCATACTACACAGTATAACCTGTCCACAGTGGACTTCGTCGGGACTACTCAATATGTCCACTATGTCTACCATACTACACAGTATAACCTGTCCACAGTCGACTCTGTCGTGACTACTCAACATGTCCACTATGTCTACCATACTACACAGTATAACCTGTCCACAGTGGACTCCGTCGGGACTACTCAATATGTCCACTATGTCTACCATACTACACAGCATAACCTGTCCATAGTGGACTCCGTCGGGACTGCTCAACATGTCCACTATGTCTACCATACTACACAGTAAAACCTGTCCACAGTGGACTCCGTCGGGACTACTCAATATGTCCACTATGTCTACCATACTACACAGTACTCAATATGTCCACTATGTCTATCATACTACACAGTACTCAATATGTCCACTATGTCTACCATACTACACAGTACTCAACATGTCCACTATGTCTACCATACTACACAGTAAAACCTGTCCACAGTGGTCTCCGTCGGGACTACTCAATATGTCCACTATGTCTACCATACTACACAGTACTCAATATGTCCACTATGTCTATCATACTACACAGTACTCAATATGTCCACTATGTCTATCATACTACACAGTCCTCAATACGTCCACTATGTCTACCATACTACACAGTACTCAATATGTCCACTATGTCTACCATACTACACAGTACTCAATATGTCCACTATGTCTATCATACTACACAGTACTCAATATGTCCACTATGTCTATCATACTACACAGTACTCAATATGTCCACTATGTCTATCATACTACACAGTATAACCTGTCCATAGTGGACTCCGTCGGGACTACTCAATATGTCCACTATGTCTACCATACTACACAGTAAAACCTGTCCACAGTGGACTCCGTCGGGACTACTCAATATGTCCACTATGTCTATCATACTACACAGCATAACCTGTCCATAGTGGACTCCGTCGGGACTGCTCAACATGTCCACTATGTCTACCATACTACACAGTAAAACCTGTCCACAGTGGACTCTGTCGGGACTACTCAATATGTCCACTATGTCTACCATACTACACAGCATAACCTGTCCATAGTGGACTCCGTCGGGACTACTCAACATGTCCACTATGTCTACCATACTACACAGTATAACCTGTCCACAGTGGACTTCGTCGGGACTACTCAATATGTCCACTATGTCTACCATACTACACAGTATAACCTGTCCACAGTCGACTCTGTCGTGACTACTCAACATGTCCACTATGTCTACCATACTACACAGTATAACCTGTCCACAGTGGACTCCGTCGGGACTACTCAATATGTCCACTATGTCTACCATACTACACAGTAAAACCTGTCCACAGTGGACTCCGTCGGGACTACTCAATATGTCCACTATGTCTACCATACTACACAGTACTCAATATGTCCACTATGTCTATCATACTACACAGTACTCAATATGTCCACAATGTCTACCATACTACACAGTACTCAACATGTCCACTATGTCTACCATACTACACAGTAAAACCTGTCCACAGTGGACTCCGTCGGGACTACTCAATATGTCCACTATGTCTACCATACTACACAGTACTCAATATGTCCACTATGTCTATCATACTACACAGTACTCAATATGTCCACTATGTCTATCATACTACACAGTACTCAATATGTCCACTATGTCTACCATACTACACAGTACTCAATATGTCCACTATGTCTACCATACTACACAGCATAACCTGTCCATAGTGGACTCCGTCGGGACTACTCAACATGTCCACTATGTCTACCATACTACACAGTATAACCTGTCCACAGTGGACTTCGTCGGGACTACTCAATATGTCCACTATGTCTACCATACTACACAGTATAACCTGTCCACAGTGGACTCTGTCGTGACTACTCAACATGTCCACTATGTCTACCATACTACACAGTATAACCTGTCCACAGTCGACTCTGTCGTGACTACTCAATGTGTCCACTATGTCTACCATACTACACAATAAAACCTGTCCACAGTGGACTCAGTCGGGACTACTCAATGTGTCCACTATGTCTACCATACTACATAGTAAAACCTGTCCACAGTGGACTGCGTCGGGACTACTCAATATGTCCACTATGTCTACCATACTACACAGTAAAACCTGTCCACAGTGGACTCCGTCGGGACTACTCAATATGTCCACTATGTCTACCATACTACACAGCATAACCTGTCCATAGTGGACTCCGTCGGGACTGCTCAACATGTCCACTATGTCTACCATACTACACAGTATAACCTGTCCACAGTGGACTCCGTCGGGATTACTCAACATGTCCACTATGTCTACCATACTACATAGTAAAACCTGTCCACAGTGGACTCTGTCGTGACTACTCAATGTGTCCACTATGTCTACCATACTACACAGTAAAACCTGTCCACAGTGGACTCAGTCGGGACTACTCAATGTGTCCACTATGTCTACCATACTACATAGTAAAACCTGTCCACAGTGGACTCTGTCGTGACTACTCAATGTGTCCACTATGTCTACCATACTACATAGTAAAACCTGTCCACAGTGGACTCTGTCGTGACTACTCAATGTGTCCACTATGTCTACCATACTACATAGTAAAACCTGTCCACAGTGGACTCAGTCGGGACTACTCAATGTGTCCACTATGTCTACCATACTACACAGTAAAACCTGTCCACAGTGGACTCTGTCGTGACTACTCAATGTGTCCACTATGTCTACCATACTACATAGTAAAACCTGTCCACAGTGGACTCTGTCGTGACTATTCAATGTGTCCACTATGTCTACCATACTACACAATAAAACCTGTCCACAGTGGACTCAGTCGGGACTACTCAATGTGTCCACTATGTCTACCATACTACATAGTAAAACCTGTCCACAGTGGACTCCGTCGGGACTACTCAATATGTCCACTATGTCTATCATACTACACAGCATAACCTGTCCATAGTGGACTCCGTCGGGACTGCTCAACATGTCCACTATGTCTACCATACTACACAGTAAAACCTGTCCACAGTGGACTCTGTCGGGACTACTCAATATGTCCACTATGTCTACCATACTACACAGCATAACCTGTCCATAGTGGACTCCGTCGGGACTACTCAACATGTCCACTATGTCTACCATACTACACAGTATAACCTGTCCACAGTGGACTTCGTCGGGACTACTCAATATGTCCACTATGTCTACCATACCACACAGTATAACCTGTCCACAGTCGACTCTGTCGTGACTACTCAACATGTCCACTATGTCTACCATACTACACAGTATAACCTGTCCACAGTGGACTCCGTCGGGACTACTCAATATGTCCACTATGTCTACCATACTACACAGCATAACCTGTCCATAGTGGTCTCCGTCGGGACTGCTCAACATGTCCACTATGTCTACCATACTACACAGTAAAACCTGTCCACAGTGGACTCCGTCGGGACTACTCAATATGTCCACTATGTCTACCATACTACACAGTACTCAATATGTCCACTATATCTATCATACTACACAGTACTCAATATGTCCACTATGTCTACCATACTACATAGTACTCAACATGTCCACTATGTCTACCATACTACACAGTAAAACCTGTCCACAGTGGACTCCGTCGGGACTACTCAATATGTCCACTATGTCTACCATACTACACAGTACTCAATATGTCCACTATGTCTATCATACTACACAGTACTCAATATGTCCACTATGTCTACCATACTACACAGTACTCAATATGTCCACTATGTCTATCATACTACACAGTACTCAATATGTCCACTATGTCTATCATACTACACAGTACTCAATATGTCCACTATGTCTATCATACTACACAGTATAACCTGTCCATAGTGGACTCCGTCGGGACTACTCAATATGTCCACTATGTCTACCATACTACACAGTAAAACCTGTCCACAGTGGACTCCGTCGGGACTACTCAATATGTCCACTATGTCTATCATACTACACAGTATAACCTGTCCACAGTGGACTCTGTCGTGACTACTCAACATGTCCACTATGTCTACCATACTACACAGTATAACCTGTCCACAGTCGACTCTGTCGTGACTACTCAATGTGTCCACTATGTCTACCATACTACACAATAAAACCTGTCCACAGTGGACTCAGTCGGGACTACTCAATGTGTCCACTATGTCTACCATACTACATAGTAAAACCTGTCCACAGTGGACTGCATCGGGACTACTCAATATGTCCACTATGTCTACCATACTACACAGTAAAACCTGTCCACAGTGGACTCCGTCGGGACTACTCAATATGTCCACTATGTCTACCATACTACACAGTATAACCTGTCCATAGTGGACTCCGTCGGGTCTACTCAATATGTCCACTATGTCTACCATACTACACAGTACTCAATATGTCCACTATGTCTATCATACTACGCAGTACTCAATATGTCCACTATGTCTATCATACTACACAGTACTCAATGTGTCCACTATGTCTACCATACTACACAGTATAACCTGTCCATAGTGGACTCCGTCGGGACTACTCAATATGTCCACTATGTCTACCATACTACACAGTAAAACCTGTCCACAGTGGACTCCGTCGGGACTACTCAATATGTCCACTATGTCTACCATACTACACAGTATAACCTGTCCATAGTGGACTCCGTCGGGACTACTCAATATGTCCACTATGTCTACCATACTACACAGTAAAACCTGTCCACAGTGGACTCCGTCGGGACTACTCAATATGTCCACTATGTCTACCATACTACATAGTAAAACCTGTCCACAGTGGACTCAGTCGGGACTACTCAATGTGTCCACTATGTCTACCATACTACATAGTAAAACCTGTCCACAGTGGACTCCGTCGGGACTACTCAATATGTCCACTATGTCTACCATACTACATAGTAAAACCTGTCCACAGTGGACTCAGTCGGGACTACTCAATATGTCCACTATGTCTACCATACTACATAGTAAAACCTGTCCACAGTGGACTCAGTCGGGACTACTCAATATGTCCACTATGTCTACCATACTACACAATAAAACCTGTCCACAGTGGACTCAGTCGGAACTACTCAATGTGTCCACTATGTCTACCATACTACATAGTAAAACCTGTCCACAGTGGACTCCGTCGGGACTACTCAATATGTCCACTATGTCTACCATACTACACAGTAAAACCTGTCCACAGTGGACTCCGTCGGGACTACTCAATATGTCCACTATGTCTACCATATACTACACAGTAAAACCTGTCCACAGTGGACTCCGTCGGGACTACTCAATATGTCCACTATGTCTACCATACTACACAGCATAACCTGTCCATAGTGGACTCCGTCGGGACTGCTCAACATGTCCACTATGTCTACCATACTACACAGTATAACCTGTCCACAGTGGACTCCGTCGGGATTACTCAACATGTCCACTATGTCTACCATACTACATAGTAAAACCTGTCCACAGTGGACTCTGTCGTGACTACTCAATGTGTCCACTATGTCTACCATACTACACAATAAAACCTGTCCACAGTGGACTCTGTCGTGACTACTCAATGTGTCCACTATGTCTACCATACTACACAGTAAAACCTGTCCACAGTGGACTCAGTCGGGACTACTCAATGTGTCCACTATGTCTACCATACTACACAGTAAAACCTGTCCACAGTGGACTCAGTCGGGACTACTCAATGTGTCCACTATGTCTACCATACTACACAGCATAACCTGTCCACAGTGGACTCTGTCGTGACTACTCAATGTGTCCACTATGTCTACCATACTACACAGTAAAACCTGTCCACAGTGGACTCAGTCGGGACTACTCAATGTGTCCACTATGTCTACCATACTACACAGTAAAACCTGTCCACAGTGGACTCAGTCGGGACTACTCAATGTGTCCACTATGTCTACCATACTACACAGCATAACCTGTCCACAGTGGACTCTGTCGTGACTACTCAATGTGTCCACTATGTCTACCATACTACACAGTAAAACCTGTCCACAGTGGACTCAGTCGGGACTACTCAATGTGTCCACTATGTCTACCATACTACATAGTAAAACCTGTCCACAGTGGACTCTGTCGTGACTACTCAATGTGTCCACTATGTCTACCATACTACACAGTAAAACCTGTCCACAGTGGACTCTGTCGTGACTACTCAATGTGTCCACTATGTCTACCATACTACATAGTAAAACCTGTCCACAGTGGACTCTGTCGTGACTACTCAATGTGTCCACTATGTCTACCATACTACACAATAAAACCTGTCCACAGTGGACTCAGTCGGGACTACTCAATGTGTCCACTATGTCTACCATACTACATAGTAAAACCTGTCCACAGTGGACTCCGTCGGGACTACTCAATATGTCCACTATGTCTATCATACTACACAGCATAACCTGTCCATAGTGGACTCCGTCGGGACTGCTCAACATGTCCACTATGTCTACCATACTACACAGTAAAACCTGTCCACAGTGGACTCTGTCGGGACTACTCAATATGTCCACTATGTCTACCATACTACACAGCATAACCTGTCCATAGTGGACTCCGTCGGGACTACTCAACATGTCCACTATGTCTACCATACTACACAGTATAACCTGTCCACAGTGGACTTCGTCGGGACTACTCAATATGTCCACTATGTCTACCATACTACACAGTATAACCTGTCCACAGTCGACTCTGTCGTGACTACTCAACATGTCCACTATGTCTACCATACTACACAGTATAACCTGTCCACAGTGGACTCCGTCGGGACTACTCAATATGTCCACTATGTCTACCATACTACACAGCATAACCTGTCCATAGTGGACTCCGTCGGGACTGCTCAACATGTCCACTATGTCTACCATACTACACAGTAAAACCTGTCCACAGTGGACTCCGTCGGGACTACTCAATATGTCCACTATGTCTACCATACTACACAGTACTCAATATGTCCACTATGTCTATCATACTACACAGTACTCAATATGTCCACTATGTCTACCATACTACACAGTACTCAACATGTCCACTATGTCTACCATACTACACAGTAAAACCTGTCCACAGTGGACTCCGTCGGGACTACTCAATATGTCCACTATGTCTACCATACTACACAGTACTCAATATGTCCACTATGTCTATCATACTACACAGTACTCAATATGTCCACTATGTCTATCATACTACACAGTACTCAATATGTCCACTATGTCTACCATACTACACAGTACTCAATATGTCCACTATGTCTACCATACTACACAGTACTCAATATGTCCACTATGTCTATCATACTACACAGTACTCAATATGTCCACTATGTCTATCATACTACACAGTACTCAATATGTCCACTATGTCTACCATACTACACAGCATAACCTGTCCATAGTGGACTCCGTCTGGACTACTCAATATGTCCACTATGTCTACCATACTACACAGTATAACCTGTCCACAGTGGACTTCGTCGGGACTACTCAATATGTCCACTATGTCTACCATACTACACAGTAAAACCTGTCCACAGTGGACTCCGTCTGGACTACTCAACATGTCCACTATGTCTACCATACTACACAGTATAACCTGTCCACAGTGGACTCCGTCTGGACTGCTCAATATGTCCACTATGTCTACCATACTACACAGTATAACCTGTCCACAGTGGACTTTGTCGGGACTACTCAATATGTCCACTATGTTTACCATACTACACAGTATAACCTGTCCACAGTGGACTCTGTCGGGACTACTCAATATGTCCACTATGTCTACCATACTACACAGTATAACCTGTCCACAGTGGACTCCGTCTGGACTACTCAACATGTCCACTATGTCTATCATACTACACAGTAAAACCTGTCCACAGTGGACTCCGTCGGGACTACTCAATATGTCCACTATGTCTACCAAACTACACAGTATAACCTGTCCATAGTGGACTCCGTCGGGACTACTCAATATGTCCACTATGTCTACCATACTACACAGTATAACCTGTCCATAGTGGACTCCGTCGGGACTACTTAACATGTCCACTATGTCTACCATAATACAGAGTATAACCTGTCCGTAGTGGACTTCGTCAGGACTGCTCAACATGTCCACTATGACCAGATTATCGCTATGGGCATGTAGTGGACAATACAAACTGGTCGTTATGAACTTTCAAAAGTGTCCATTGTAAGCAGGCTTTCATTATGGACAGGTGTCTGCAGGGCAGGTTTCACTGCATCACTAAGTTTAATCGAATTCCAACTACCAGTTGAATATTACAACTGAATACATTTGACTTTTATAAACTATTAAAACTATAAAATAACAGAACATATCTGCATGCACATGAAGTTACACTCAGAATTGAAGGGACATAAAAAATGGTGTAGGCATAATTTAAAAATTGACAAAACGTATGACGTTGGCTCAATAAAAAATGTTGACACTGACCTTGGCAGGAATGTTGACCTGATGCATGGCCCTGCGTTCCTCACCTCCCATCAGGGCGACCTTGTTCAACTTCTGCAAACAGACCAGTCAAACAACATCAGTCTTCATGTATGTTAGACAGTTAGGACTGTTGTACGCCCACAAACAAATCTGAAATGGCCTCCAAGATTACACTTGTCACCCATCTCGCTTCAAACAGTTTTATTCCACACACAAGTCAAAACTATCTAGTATTCATTACGAAAAACAAGTTTATTTATGCAAATGTTTTTTGATGAAATCACTGAACTATTAAACCGATTTATAAACTGATTGGCTAAATTGAAATTCATCAAAATAGAAAAAAGTGGCTATGTATGGCCTTAATATACAATGACACAAAGTTTAATTACCTCGACTAAATGTGATGACTCGTCGTGCTTCTCTAAGAGCTTCGTCAGTTTTGCCTTGATCCCACCAAACACATGAATGTCCTAAAAAGAGAACATGAATTACATGATCTCGTACACAACATGAATTCTGGCATGTTTCAGATGGATGAAGCCTGACATAGTATGTCAGTAGCATCAGCTATAATTTGTGGGGTCATGTTGCTGTATCATCAACTTTCTACCCACTAACGCATTTTTTCTTTATTTCAGCTGAATTTTATCATTATGTTTATACTGCAAGCAATATTTATGCATCAGTTTGCTATCTTGCAGATGTTGGTTTAATATAATTAAGAACTGAAAAAATTATTCTCAGTCACAATGTACAAAACACAGTTGGTGGCCAATTTTAAATGTTAATTGATGCATGTTGATTAAAATCTGTGTAACACGAAAACGGTTTCTTGGTTTTTATAATTCCACATACTTACCTCCCAAGAAACTTGTTTTAAATTTTTTTCCAAAATCAAAAAAATCAAAAACAAGTTTCTTGAGAGGTAATGTGTTGAACTGGATTGTTTCTTTTAGAGCGGCAAAGGCAAGGATGTCAACAAAGCGTGACATAGCAAAGCAGGATGTGAACGTAAGCGAACATTATACCTTCTCGATGCAGGCATCCAACAGTTGCTCCACCTGCTGGGTGTCGAGGGAACCGCTTTGCAGAATTTCGCTGATCACGCTCGAGTTGAGGTCAAGCAGCTGCTCACCGGCGCACTCTTGTGCCAGTCGCAGCAACTACACAGAGAAACATTTCTTGGGAAACCAATCAAACTTAATCAACACGATTCAATAGATAACTCGTTTCATATATGTTTTGTGTAAGTGCTATGTGCTACGTGCTTCCCTATTTAAAAATAGAATGAGTCCATAAATAAATATATATTTATAACAATAAAAGGGTATCCTTACAAACTTCCTTCTGCCTCTGAAACAACGTTGCTGCTACAGGAAATGTCACGAGAAGTGACTACTTTTTGTTATGCCTTGCCTCAGTGCCTCATCAGGACAGTTGCCAAGTTACGGAAGAAACAAACATAGAAATAAGATCACTTAAACCAAATCTGTCTATAGTTAACAGTTCTGGCTACATATCCAAAATGTCAAATTATTTGTATAGACTTTCACCTACCTCCCCAAGATAACCTCCTACTTGGAAGGAAGTCAGTCCCACCAATGGAGGCAGCTTGAGAATATAGATGTAAATGTCTATAAAGTTAATTGGACATTTTGGCCGATTTTAGTATTACCATTTTATGGATATAAAAATGTGTTAAATAAAAACAACTATCCTGAACATTTTCAGTAAACTGTCTACAGCGATTTCTAAACACACATTTCTTCCAACATAGTACTGTTGTGAAATCATGCACATTTGATCTAACACTGTATTGTCGATGTAGGTGGATGTGATCATGGTGGCCCATTGACAATCATGCTATAAAATGTGACAAGGTCACCATCGTTAAATAAAGCTTCTACTACTACTACTACTACTTCTGCTACTCATTCTGTTACTACTACAACTACTACTACAATCTTTCTGTGAGTGTCTGCCCACCTCCATGGTGTTGACTGCGTCGTGGTCACTCTTCAAGTAGGCTGCGACCAACTGTGCCTTCAGCAGGGACGGAGACAGAAAGGTATCGTCACGGGACGCTACAACAACAACATATCAATGATGACTGAAACCAACTCTACAGTAGTAGTCGTTGCACTCATTGGAAATTAACAACCTATGTAAGCAGTAACTAATGTATAAAAAGCGTTTGTGTAGTAGTTGTGCCATGGCCGAATTATTCTCAGTCAAGTCATAAAGCAGTCAAAAGAAAAATGCGCCAAGTAATCGGTAAGTTCCATTAAGCAAGTAATAACAACTTTTATCCTGCAACAAATAACTAATAATCTTTACAATGAATATTAACATCATATCACACTAGTAACTACTATTACTTTTATTGATACTGCAATAATAAATGACAAAACTTACTGTGCCAACTAAACTGTTAAGAACTTTAACTCATGTATGAACTATCCCACCATCTCTCCATCCCTCATTTATCCTACGATTTTGAGCATCACCCCTCCTCATTTCCTTTTCATACCTTCAGTTCCCTTCCTCCTTCCCTCCCTCTCTCCCATCCCCTCCCTCCCTCCCCTCTGGGTCAAGTCACCCACCTATGTTGACAGTCTGTGTAAGGTTCCCCTCCTTCATACTCAGCATCACTCGGATACAGTTGACACAGCGCTCACTGAAGCCAGCCTCCTGAGGAGAATCAGTAACAGGTGTGAGTAGATTCACACACTCACTTTGAACAATCATCCTGTACCTATCTTATTTGAACGATATTTGAACGACTACACTTGGACAGTGGTCCACAAAACAGCAGCATTCTTTACTTAAACAGATGAAACAGTTCTAGAAAAAATATTCAAGTACAGATGTTAAAACACAAAAACAAGATTTTTAAATATACTGATTCACGGTTTTTAAATATACTGTTTCTATGTTGACACATCTCTACAGACATACGGCTTTTTGTCTGAAATCAAACTTATTATTACGTGATGCTTCCGATATAAATAATCTTAATATTTAAAATGTCTAAATTACAGTGGAACCTCACTGTTAAAATTACCCTTGGGGCTGAGCAAAAGTTTTGGGACTATCCTAGGGTGACCTTAATTGTGAAGTGGCTGTATTGCCAGGGTGACCATAAAGCGAGGTTCCACTATACAACTGCAATTTTTAACCTTTGTTTGTAATTTCATACATTAAAAATCGACACTCTGTCAGTGTTAGAAACCAACTGACAATTACGAGTTGACACTGTCACCTGTATCTCACCTGTAGTTTGGTGACGATGGTGTCGACGTCGTCACCAAGGTGTTGCATGGCAGCCGTCGCGTAGCGATACAACGTGATCACAGTCTCGTTTTCGGCCTTGACAATCCCCACCAACTCCTTCAATGCCTCATACACACCTGGTGACATCACACGTAACCATGACAACCAAGAAGTATCAACAATGTTCCAAACAGGTGATGATCTACATGTCGTGTCTAGATGGTAATTGCTAAAATGAGATGGCAAAGATTAAAAAATATTTTGTGTACACTTCTGACTGAAATGAGAAAAAATATCCCATTTATCGTAAATAATATTTTCTTATGTAACCATTCTTTGGCAAAGGAAATTTAGTCGTATAAGATATACAACCTCTCTAAAGGGATACGCCAAGTCAACCCCTACAGTTTACAATCATGTACCAAATAAAGTTATTTACATGAATGTACACATACATACATACATACACACACACACACGTCTCATTTATTCCACACTATACACGTATATGGGCAATTTCCCCGAATCTTCACTGTCTGTATGTGTGGATCACCAGGAAGTAGAAACCTGTGTTCATTTGACCCACCTTCTTGGTTGCCTTGGGCTTGGAATGATCTGAACACAGGCCAGAAATAGTGTGGCTTCACCGGCATGTCCTAGAACAACAACACAGCAGTCAATGCCAGCATTGAAGCAGCACACTATTATTTACACAGGTAAAAGTATGTGTTTAGCTAGTTTCCTGCATCTGTCAAATACTCCCAGGCAGATCAGATCATCTGTCATAACTTTTCGTTCCTAAAACTTAACCTATGCAAACATATCTTCTACGTAGTTGCACCCAAAAGCTGGAACACTCCCTTTTACCTTAAAATCATCAAGAACTATACCTACCTGCTCCAAAAAAACTGAAGATTAATTTCATTAAATTGCATTTCTATCCTAAATAATTAACTGTCCCTTGTTGGGATGACTTTAACACATCCTTGTTCACGATTCTGGTTTGTTGCACTTTTGGGTGCCCCGGGTTCCTGAGGGTGTAAATGCTTTAGAAGTGGGATATTATTCTACATCATTATCTTGTGCTCTAGGATACATGTAAGCATCTTACTCCTCACCCCCAGCAGGCAACCTAGCGTTTAGCAGGTGGTCGTTCATTGCAGCTACATTGTTGTTGGAAACAATCTGTGCCTAGAACCGTGACCATCCAACAGAGGTTGCCCAAGACAGGTTCTAAGATAGACGTGTGACATCACTAACCTGCTCTTTCATCTTCCTGAAGATCTGTAGTGTGTAATCTACGACAGAGACACAGAATTATCAAACTCAGCTAACATCTTATGAATACAGAAAAATACCAGGAAACATAGTGCTTTATGATAACGTATATGGCATAAAATGGAGATAGCCAACTCTCACCTGGCTTGTCAAACTTGATTGCCCACAGGCCCAGCATGTTGATGTTGTCTGTTGACAGTCCTTCTTTCTTCAGTCGTTCCATGAAGTCAAGCACCTTCTCCAGGGGCTACACATGAACACATACAAAACACAGGTGAACACACAAAATACATGTGAATACACATATGAGACATGTGAATATAATATGTACACTCGAAATAAAAATGTAAACACACTCATTAAAATAACATGAACTTACAAAATACATGAGAACACTCACAAAATACAAGTGTACACACATAGATGTGAACACACACAAAGGAATTCAACATTTTGTCAACAAAATGCAAACCCGTCTCCATGGTGTTCTATGTAGGCAGACTATATATACCTATATATATATATATATTATATAAATACCAAATTTGGGGCAATAATGGGGAAATGTGATTGTTTTTACTAGGCAGGAGACTAGTATGGGCTCAGTCACAGGCCTGGCCTTGGAATGTAGAGTCCACATTTCTCTCTCTTTAACTTAATCTCTTTAATAAACGTCATTCATCTGGCCTTATTTCATCACTATTCATGACCTGTGTTGGTGCTTGCATAAACGTGATTGTTTTTACTAATTAAATAGACAGGCGATAGCCTATCCTGTATATTCTGCTTTTATGCAATACAAATTTTGTTGTTTACAAAATTGTTATATTCATCATGTGTAATTGACAATTTTATTAACTATCCAATCTTGCCTCCCAATAAATTGCAACTGTTTCAACCCACAATTGTGTAAAATAGCTCATTAGAAACCCAAAGGAAAAAATATATGAATAACATGTAAACATCGCAGACAAAGTTGTCAACGAAACACACACAGGGTTCAACTATTAAACACTGAAGCACGAAACGATATGCTACAAACTTTTATTGTACTTAAGCTGTCAAATCAGTAGATTTTTGAGGAGACAGACATATAATGCTCTGAAGTTAGCATGTTAATATACAGATGATCATCAATTTACATGTCAACTCAACTGATTTTCAAGAGGAGTCAGGAATGCAATGATGCAATGGTAGCGCATTATATCAATAAATGACCACGATGAGAGGACTACAGACCCGTTCCTTGAGGACCATGTTCCTCAGTAGGACCCTGCCTAGATGTCCGTGTTGTTCCGGAGATGATGGTTTCTCCATGGTCATGTAGACCTGCAGGGCAGCGTCATCGTGACCGTGCGTGACGAGACGGAACATGCAGTTGGCCGCGTCCTGGTTGTAGGAGCGCGTCATGCGGATCTGGGGCAGCAGCTGCAGGCACAGCAAACTCACTAAGTGATCCATCACCGCGGCGATGAGATCCATCGCCATGGCAACATGATTCATCACCATGACAATGTGATCCATCACAATGGCAACATTATCTGTCCCAACACCAATGTGATCCATCACCACGGCAATGTGATCCATCACCATGACAACACGATCCATCGCCACAACAACGTGATCTGTCACCACGGCAACGTGATCCATCACCATGGCAACATGATGCATCATCACAACATTTTATTAATGGCCCATATTTTTCAGATCAAGACATTATTTTAAGGGGACTTCAGAGTGACACTTTTTATAACTTATAAAGCTGAAAGTCTCAGGAAATGTCAATAGATTATAAGTAGAAAGTTTGTGATTTTTTTACATTGGTCATTGCCATGAAAATGGCATTCATCTTAGATTTTTATGCTGTTTTATAATCCTGCTTTCTCTTAAACGGGTTGACCAAATTAATTGAAAATTGGCCTGCTGCTTGTGTTCCTGCTCCTGCACCCGACTACAATTTTTTTAATGCACAAATGTTTTTCTACTTTTTTCATTCAACAGGTTTGGGTTCACAAACCATTATCAGATATTTTCCTGATCGAGAAATTTGTCTAATACAATGTAGTGTGTTGTGGTAAAATAAAGAGGGCAGCACTTACCGCCGCCACGCTTTCCGAGTGGCCGTGCTGGACGAGATTGAACATGACCTCATAGAGATGCCTCGGATGAATGATGACCCCGTCAGACTCCGCACTTGTCAACACCTGAAAGAAACCACACTTACATGACATGTAGCATTGGTATTGACAGCGTTGGGCAATGACAAAAGGTCCGTTCTATCCGTCTCTCAGTCCAGGCCACTTCAAGTTCAATGACCTTTCTTTTAAAGGCGTCTCATTGATTCAAATTTTGTGTTCATCTCATTTAATATCCATTTCGCTAATAACAAAAATCTACGTAGTATCGACTATGACGTGGCAGTTTGTTTGTGCAACTTTTTAATGACGTTCTCATAAAATCACCAAACAAGCTATTATTAATTCTGGATCAATAATCAATTCAAGTGATTCTCAAAATTGGATTCTATACGCGAGTGCCTGGACATGATTATGCACATTTCTGTTTTCTTGCTGTCTAGTTTCCTTAGTTTAGCACAAACCATGTGACCAACAAATTCAACGGGTTTGATGGCTAGCTGTTTGCCCAGAAATTGGCTTAGGCTTTCGACCATTTCAACTATCATACACACTTCCTTATTAAACTGATTGTGGATATTACTAAAACTATTCATACAAATCATATTTGATTTGTCCAACTGAGGAAGCAGCTTTAACCCTCAATAACACAGTTGGTATAGCCTTATTTGGGAGGATACGTTGGTCCCTATCATGCACCTGAATTAACATCTTTTAAACGAATCATGTACACGTGCAGGAGATATCGACATTTGGAAATTCTGTTCGCGTGCAATGATGTCAGGATTCCAAGGGTTCTGGATTATTGGGTTCCTGGATTATCAAGTTCCAGTTGGTTTCACTGTACGTGACTACGAGTGGTCCCGACTGCAGTGCCTACCTGTTGGATGCTGTTGATGTCCCCCGTCTCCGCATACCCACACATCAGTGTCTTGTAGGTTTCTGCTGACGGGTCCAACTCCGACCCTCTAAATCAAACACACACCAACGTCACCACACTCAACAACTGGCTACCTCACCTCTAAAAAAGATGCCTTTATCTAGCACAGTATCCAGTACATCGGACTGCTCAAAGCACTTTACACTTCACTACCTGGCAAACGTCTTCATTCAAACAACATCCCGATTTATCTCGGAAGCATTCAGCTATGTTACAATTAATCCACAAAGACTATTCGTACACAAATTTCTGCCACTTTCTATCCCCAGGTACTCATTCTTACTGCTGAGTAGAACCGGAGCAACGTGGAGTGAACGAACTGGCCCAAGGTTCGAAACAGTGGCAAGGGGATTAGAACCCTGGATCTCTTGGTTGAAAGTCCAAAGCTCTACCCACTATGCCCCTGCACTCCACTTCTCTAGTTAGGGGTATTGCTTCTGACTGATACGGTGACATCCAGACTGTCATCACTATCGGACACTGGGAACACATATCACTTTGTAGATCCACTTCAACTAAAATATGCATGACTGACTCCACATGGAGTGAAGAAAATGTGTATTTACGGAGTTCCTTGTAGGTAAATATGTATTTAAAGAGCTCATTCACTTATGGTGAAACGATTGACCCTGAAATGCGGCGTTACACAAATCTACCCACCTCATGGTCTCCATGACTGCCTTAGCTCCCTCGATGTCCCTGCAAGGAGAAACAACAGTTAGACCCCAAAATACTGACACCATCCTAGACACACTTGTCTTCAACTATGGCAATGGCACCATTGTCTTCAACTATGGCAATGGCACCATTGTCTTCAACTATGGCAATGGCACCATTGGACCATCTATCTCTCACCCATTAATTTTCCATGGTAAAATCCAGTGGAGCAACATATACAAAAAAAAAAAAAATGCCAAAGGGGGGCATGCCCAAATGCACCCTACTGATGGTGTTTTTACTAGAAACCCTTATTTAGTCACCTTTGTCCTACCCCCTCCCTCTACTCACCCTGTTTTCATGTGTCCTTTGATCAGCATGTTGAATACAACTTCATTGATCGAGAGACTCTGATTTTTCATGTGATCCAGAATCTTGCTGCAAGAAAAGCACGAAATGTATCAACACAACAGTCAGAGTTAACCGTGTCCCAACAAAACAAACAATTCTACGCACAATATCGCACACTACAAATGCAGGGTTTTTTATATACACAACTTTCACAACCAAAAGTCAAATTCTGACACAATTTAAGCACTGATTGGAAGATACATTGAATTATAAAGAAAAAATAATAATGCAGGAGTTGCAGAAGCACGTACCTTGCACCATCTATGTCTCCATTCTCACAGTAACAGGCAATCAACAGCTGGTAGGTGATCTGTAATAACACAAGACACTCAACTTAAAACAGCGTCAACAACAAGGTTAGTACAATATATAACAGTAACGAAGACATTCTAGTCATAACAGTAATTCAGTTTTCAAAGCATCCATGATTGGAATGATAACATGCCATCACGGCACACACAAAAAGAAGTGAAGTTCTTATACAGTGCGATACCTAAGTCCTTACACTTCACTCCATGACAAAAATATGTTCAATTGAATACCTTCTCGACTTCCATGGGAAGCATTCAGCCACCCTACAGTTACTACATGAATACTATTTGTACACAATATCCACCAATGTCTATACTATAAGAAGACTACAAAAGCATGTGACTGGAATCAATTACTACTGTATTTACAACTGTAGTTGTAATCACAATTTTGAGAAGAAAACTGGATCCTACATGATCAGATTACTACTAACCAGGATGCACAATGGCTTTAGCCGACAGGTAGTCCGTCGGACTGGCCGACTCAGAAACAACTAGTCCTGATATCGTTTTATTAGTCCTTAAAAATAAACGTGCCAGGTACCATCAATCATACTGTTGTATCATATATATATATACATATATATATATATATGTGAAAGTTATGGCACATAGTAAAAGTGGCTTTATTGCATAACGAAAAAAAGCCGTTTCTCATTTCAATTAAATGTTCAACTAAATGTGTCATTAATAGAAACAAATACATGTGATTTCGTAGATCCAGTTGCAGTCATCAGAAGAAATGACTAGTTTAATCAGAGACAGCAAACGGCAGTGCTGGACAAGGCGATAACAGCAGAATTTGAAGCCTGACGGCGACGAAGGACCAACATTTGAACTAAGACTAAGTTGATCATTTGGCCTATATACTTTTCATTAGTGTTTCCTTTCCCAAAGCCGACTGAACAATCAGTAACATTGCTGGTGTTTGGTAAGTTGCTAACATAATCACCCAATGCGGAAATAATGCAACTATGATGGGATAGCATGTGACGATGTCTATAACCCGCGCATAAATGAGAGTATGCTGCACCGGCACGATGTGGCATACATGTTTTTATGCGGGCAACAATGCAGACAAGTGATGATTGGTGGCATAATGGATTATTATATTTATATGCTAATTCAGCTTAGCCGGGGGCGCAAAGAACCAATCAGCGCATAGTAGTAGCGCGTAGTTGTAACGCGCGCTGGGAGAAGTCGGCCACTTTCGTTCGAGAGAGCAGACTATTCGGTTGAGAGTCTTGCGTTCTTGTTACTGCGTTTTCATCGATTTCATTGCCGTCATCTTTTCTCATCGTCATCACCATGTCTGCGTTTCATCTGCGTCGGATCTTCTACGGAAGGGGATTGCTGAACACGTTGGCCGGTTCCAGCTGAGTATTTTCGTTGTTTGTAATTTCCTTCGCTGGCCGCCATTTTGTGCGTAGAGTTCGTCGCTGGCCTTTACCATGTCAGTGGCGAATTCAGAGATCGCTTCTTCGCCGTGTAAAGTTTTAGTTTTAGGCCATAGTCATGTATATTGGTTGGGCGCATTTGTGCAGTCGGCAAGTCCGACTGGGTTGTTTGCCGAGTTCGCGGTGCACGGCCGACCCTGCGATATCTCATATGAGGGCATTCGCGGGGCTCGGGTCGCTGCACTGTTGGCTCCGGCGACGTTGGCCCGAATTGTCGCCCGTCGCGCGGACGTTGTAGTCGTGCACATTGGAAGGAATGACATTACTGGTCAGTGTACTCCCATTCTAGTTGCGCTGGACATTCAGCGTCTGGCGCGACGGCTGATCAGTTCGGGCGTGAGTCGAGTGGTGATTTGCCAGGTTTGCCGGCGGCAGAAATGGCGCCATTGTAGCTATGAGGAGGGTGCCGCTCAGGTTATGGAGATCAATCGGTACCTGGAGGCGTTTTGCCAGGATTCTGAGGGGGTAATTTTCTGGAGGCATAAGCGCCTGTGGAACAGTGTCCGGGAGGTTTTTCGACGGGACGGGGTGCATTTTTCCGACATCGGCAACTACCGTCTATACCGTAGACGTAGTCTGCGGGGTGCGATCTTTAAGTTTAAGGCTGTGGGACAAATCTTTGGTTAATGGGGTAAATCTTGGTTAGCGGGGGGTACATCTTTGGTTAGTGGGGCAAATCTTTGGTTAATACATCGCTCTGACTACGCGGAACTGGCATAACCGGGCGGCATTCCTAGGCTAAAAGAAATAGTATAGGTCACTTCGAATAAAATGCTTCGCAATTGTCTGTCGTTGTCGCGTTTTCACACAGTAGTCCTTGTTTATAAATGATGGTATGGTTACACGCCATGTAGTGCTACGTCACTGTTTTGCCGCCTAGTGCAGTTTGTTGCATGTCAACACAGTATACCTTCGTTTCCAAGTTGCTGCTCTGGCAGATCTTGGAGTTGCACATTCTGGCATGCTCTCTCACACGTAACGTAGTGCTCTGTAGCTGTTTGCTGCTTTGGCAGTTTGTTGCGTTTCACACAGTATACGGCTTTATAAATGATGGCATGGTTACACGCAATGTAGTGCTACGTCACTGTTTTGCTGCTTTGTGCAGTTTGTTGCGTGTCACCACAGTATACCCTTGTTTCTAATTTGCTGCTCGGACAGATGTTGGAGTTGCACACACTGTCATGCTCTCTCACACGTAACGTAGTGCGCTGTCACTGTTTGCTGCTTTGGCAGTTTGTTGCGTTTTCACACAGTATACAGTTTTATAAATGATGGTATGGTTACACACAACGTAGTGCTACGTCACTGTTTTGCTGCCTTGTGCAGTTTGTTGCGTGTCAACACAGTATACCTTCTTTTCCAATCTGCTGCTCTGGCAGATTTTGGAGTTACACATTCTGTCATGCTCTCTCACACGTAACGTAGTGCTCTGTCACTGTTTGCTGCTTTGGCAGTTTGTTGCGTTTTCACACAGTATGCGGTTTTATAAACGATGGTATGGTTACACGCAACGTAGTGCGATGTCACTGTTTTGCTGCCTGGTGCAGTTTGTTGCGTGTCAACACAGCATACCTTCGTTTCCAATTTGCTGCTCTGGCACATTTTGGAGTTGCACACACTGATATGCTCTCTCACACGTAACGTAGTGCTCTGTTACTGTTTGCTGCTTTGGCAGTTTGTTGCGTTTCACACAGTATACGGCTTTATAAATGATGACATGGTTACACGCAATGTAGTGCTGTGTCACTGTTTTGCTGCTTTGTGCAGTTTGTTGCGTGTCAACACAGTATACCTTCTTTTCCAATTTGCTGCTCTGGCACATTTTGGAGTTACACATTCTGTCATGCTCTCTCACACGTAACGTAGTGCTCTGTCACTGTTTGCTGCTTTTGCAGTTTGTTGCGTTTCACGCAGTATACAGCTTTATAAATGATGGTATGGTTACACGCAATGTAGTGCTACGTCACTGTTTTGCTGCCTTGTGCAGTTTGTTGCGTGTCGACACAGTATACCCTTGTTTCTAATTTGCCGCTCGAACAGAATTTGGAGTTGCATACACTGTCATGCTCTCTCACACGTAACGTAGTGCGCTGTCACTGTTTGCTGCTTTGGCAGTTTGTTGCGTTTTCACACAGTATGCGGTTTTATAAACGATGGTATGGTTACACGCAACGTAGTGCGATGTCACTGTTTTGCTGCCTGGTGCAGTTTGTTGCGTGTCAACACAGCATACCTTCGTTTCCAAGTTGCTGCTCTGGCACATTTTGGAGTTACACATTCTGTCATGCTCTCTCACACGTAACGTAGTGCTCTGTCGCAGTTTGCTGCTTTGGCAGTTGTTGCGTTTCACACAGTATATGGCTTTATAAATGATGGTATGGGTACACGCCATGTAGGCTACGTCACTGTTTTGCTGCCTGGTGCAGTTTGTTGCGTGTCAACATGGTATACCCTTGTTTCTAATTTGGAGCTCTGGCAGATTTTGGAGTTACACATTCTGTCATGCTCTCTCACATGTAACGTAGTGCTCTGTCACCGTTTGTTGCGTTTCACACAGTATACGGCGTTATAATTGATGGTATGGTTACACGCAATGTAGTGCTACGTCACTGTTTTGCTGCCTGTGCAGTTTGTTGTGTGTCAACATAGCATACCTTCTTTCACAATTTGCTGCTCTGGCAGAGTTTGGAATTGCACACACTGTCTTACTCTCTCACACGTCTTGTATAATTTACACACTCATGGAGTGCCTGGTCACGATTGGCTGCCTTGGTAGTTGGTTGATGCGTACTAAGGGTGGCTCATGTTTAATAACCTGATAGTTGTCAGCACACACATTATTGCCAATTAGGTTGGGCTGTGTGCGGATGGTCATTGTTTAATCTTTTCTCTTATGCAGTGTTTTGTGGTTGTAGCATGCCTCCAGCCAGAGCACCACGGAGCGAGACGGCAGACCCGTTCACGCACTCGGGCTGTCGAGTCAAATCAACCGCAAAGTGTCGCGCCACTGCCGAGTCGGCCGTCTGGGGTTGCGTCGAGACCGTCTCGCCCCACGGTCAGCGCAGCGCCTCGCGGAGCCGCCACTGTCTCGTTTCTGACCGCCTCCCCCTGACGTGTCGGCACCTCCGGTGGTGGACCGAGCACACCCTGTCCTGCTTCAACCTGTGGGGGCAGAGCCAGCCCTGCGTTTCAGCTGCAGCCGGTGGGACCTAACGTCCCTTGGGTCAATGCAGAGGTGGTCTGAAGAGTTCCACGCACTGGCGCCATGAGCGAATGCCAACCCAGTGGAAGTACCCCACAGTGTGTCCCCAGACGGCTTAGTCTTTCAGCAGGTTGATGGAGGCCTCATTGGCAACATCTTCTCGACTACATTATGAGCGTGCATAGAAAACATGTGTTGCTTTCCATGAGTCGTTATTTATAAAATTAAATAAAAAATAATAAAAAATAATAATAATAAATAAATATACTTATATAGCGCCAACTCTAGTTAGAAACTATTCAAGGCGCTTTACATGTAAAATAGTAATAAAGCAAAACAGTAATTAATTAAGTATTTAAAAAAATATATATATATATTTAAATATTAGTATTATCGTGTCATAAAGGCAAAAGATAATTGATAAAAGCTTAATGCAAAGTCTAAAAGTCATAGCAGCAGTTAAAATATTGATGAAAAGAGAATGTTTAAAAATGCTCTTAAAAGTCTCATTGTTCATTACATTCTCACAACTTGTCTGCCTGTTTCTATACCTATGATGTTGCTATTTATTGCCAACCTCCATGCTACTGGCTCTGCTCCGGCATCCATTGTTTCAACAGTGTCAGCTATCGCTTATTTCCATAAGATTAATGGTTTTGCCAACGCATCCAATTGTTTCATGGTAGCTAAGTTGTTAGCAGGTGCGCGTAATCTCGGGTCAGTGCCTGATGTCCGTCTGCCTGTCACCCTACCAGTGCTTGCACGCTTGATACAGGCGTTACCCACGGTGTTTTCATCGATTTACAAGTGTCTCATGCTCCTTTGTACTTGCCTTCAAAGCGTATCTGCGCATTGGGGAAAGGGTGCATCGTGCCCGGAATATGGTACATGTGGGCGACATTTTACTGTCTGGAGATTTGATTGTGCTTTCGTTCCAGCGCTTTAAACACAGTGCTCAGCAGGGTCCGCAATCTCCAGGTCAGAGGCGAGTGCATACATGGGTCAGCTATCCATCCGGCTGCTTTCCTCAGGGAATTTTAGCAGGCTAGGGGTGCACTTCCAGGTTTGCTCTTTGCGCACCTCGATGGCTCCCCCATGTTGCATAGGGAATTTGATAGGTCCCTAAAGAAACTGCTGGTTTTCTGTGGTTATGAGACTGGCGCTGCGGCTCTGGGAGGCGAGTCAGATGCACAAATTAGGGCGGAAGGTAGATGGACATCGGATGCGTTTAAGAAATACATTAGGACTGCTTGAATGAGAGCGTTAGTGTTGTCCTTTTACAGTTTTATATTCGTGGGGTGGTCACAGGTTGAGGTGACCGGTGGCATAATTGACCCCACTTTTAAGGTTTAGCCTCAGTTATGTATAGTGTAATGCGTCAGCGGGTAGTGTTGGTTTTAGATTTGGTGTGGTTGACTGGTGTGCTTGGCTAGTATTTTACTGTGCAGTAGGTCTATGGTGATTTTAGCAGTAATGACATTGTTTGATATATGATATCATGTATACCAATACTGCTTGTTTTATGTGCCGAAATGTGGGCCATGTCAACCTGAGGTACAGGAGACTAGTATGGGCTCAGTAACAGGCCTGGCCTTGGGATGTCGAGCCCACATTTCTCTCTTATCACGTTAATAAATAAACGTCATTCATTTGGCCTTTTTTCATCACTATATTGGACTCTGTGTTGTTGCTTGCATAAATGTTTGTCCATGTCACTCATGGCACTACCTATCTTAACCGGATGTAAATAGCCACCATTTACATTCACCGCATTCAGCAAGTTTCCAAGACAGTCATTCGGAATATTTAGCTGCGTGTAATAAAATGCTACCTTATTGTCTTATTTTGTTTTGTTTCATCACAACACCCAACTAGCATGTACACAACATAAATTAATTCACGTAACCGCAGCTAGTCCAGTCACTGAAACTACTCGTCCGGGATGATCGGACGGGCATTATTTCACAGCCTGCTGCTACTCCCCGACTAGACCACATAGACAACCTAGTCACCAAGCCACACTAACCCTGTTGGGAATGATCTGGTTGCTCTCCATATTCGCCAGGAACTCGGCCGCGTTCACTGTCACTCCGTTCTCAAGTTGCACACGTAACGCTGCGTTGTAGTGCGACACGTTGTAGGTGACACCTGGTGGAGGAAAGAAAAAACATTCAACGAGATGTGTATATATTAATACATGACTGTACCACAAATTGTCTGCATATATGCAAGACAAATAATAATGACCAAATAATATTTTTAAAAGGTCAACAAAAGGAATATATTTATTTCAATACATACTTGTGTTGAATCACATTATAATATAATCACAGGTTCAATTGGGAAATCATACCAACACTATTACAGTTGTACGTAAAACAACACAGGTGATGACACCATGTCAGCTACCACGAATACTTGTTTAGATGACAAAATTAGTCTGACTTAACATGTTAGATCAGATCAAATCAAACATTTACAACTTCGATGTTTCTGAACACTGAGTAGGGGCTTGCATGCGGTTGTCTTACCAAGCTCGGGTAGTTTCTCCCAGAGTTGCAGAAACAACTTCTGCCTCTCGTTCGGGTGTTCCTTGACCATGAGAGCTCCAAGACATCGTAGCACCATGAGGGCTTGTTGCGATGACACCTCCCCTACAAGGACAACATTCTTATAGTCCACCCACAAGGACAACATTCTTACAGCCCACCCACAAGGACAACATTCTTACAGTCCACACACAAGGACAACATTCTTATAGTCCACCCACAAGGACAACATTCTTATAGTCCACCCACAAGGACAACATTCTTACAGCCCACCCACAAGGACAACATTCTTACAGTCCACACACAAGGACAACATTCTTACAGTCCACCCACAAGGACAACATTCTTACAGCCCACCCACAAGGACAACATTCTTACAGTCCACACACAAGGACAACATTCTTACAGTCCACACACAAGGACAACATTCTTACAGTCCACCCACAAGGACAACATTCTTACAGTCCACCCACAAGGACAACATTCTTACAGTCCACCCACAAGGACAACATTCTTACAGTCCACCCACAAGGACAACATTCTTACAGTCCACCCACAAGGACAACATTCTTATAGTCCACCCACAAGGACAACATTCTTACAGTCCACCCACAAGGACAACATTCTTACAGTCCACCCACAAGGACAACATTCTTACAGTCCACCCACAAGGACAACATTCTTACAGTCCACCCACAAGGACAACATTCTTACAGTCCACCCACAAGGACAACATTCTTACAGTCCACCCACAAGGACAACATTCTTACAGTCCACCCACAAGGACAACATTCTTACAGTCCACCCACAAGGACAACATTCTTACAGTCCACCCACAAGGACAACATTCTTACAGTCCACCCACAAGGACAACATTCTTACAGTCCACCCACAAGGACAACATTCTTACAGTCCACCCACAAGGACAACATTCTTACAGTCCACCCACAAGGACAACATTCTTATAGTCCACCCACAAGGACAACATTCTTATAGTCCACCCACAAGGACAACATTCTTATAGTCCACCTACAAGTACAACATTCTTATAGACCATGAGAGCACCAAGACATCTAACCTACAAGTACAACATTGTTATAGATCATGAGGGCTCCAAGACATAATCTAAAATTCAACATAGAAGACCATGAGAGCTCTATCAGTGGGTCAAAATATCAGCAATAAAAGGTAATTTAAATAACATGAAAACATTTAAAAACTGCTTCCTCTAAATAAAGTGATCTTGATATATATTTTGAACGTTTTGTAAAATGCTTTGAACAGAACCAAGGACTGTTAAAAAAGCGCTATATAAATATTAATTATTACTATTATTAATTTACGCTTTTTTTACAAGTGTAAAAGTTGAAATTTGATACATGCCAAATGACAACTTGTACAAAAGTACTTCGTCTTCAGACCAGCCACACATGCAAATGTAAACAGGACCTTGAGACTTATGCAACAAAATGTCATGCGCCTGGCTACCCACCTGCTTTCTCCATCGCTGTGATGATGTTGGCCACTTCCTCGTTGTCCACTCGCCCCCACCGCTGCACCTGGAGGTCAAGGACTTGCAGTTGTCGACTGACGGGGTCAGCCGGTGCAGGTCTCGCTTGACCTCGGACTGACGACGTGTCATGTTCTAAGGCTGTGACGACTGACAGGTGGCTGGAAACATGATTTAACTAATATAGTATATGACTAGTCTAGTTAAATGGTTGCTTTGAAACAAGTTATGTGAACAAGGTGAAATATCACAATTAATATGTTGTTTAAAGTATATTAAACTATCAACCAAAAGTAAGTTATTCCAAATATCTCATTATCTAGCTAATTTTGCATCACGAGCGAAGTCATGAAAAATGGAACAGTTGGGTAAAAATTGGGATTTTAACATTTTATTTCTCAAAATAATTGTTTTCACAATACAGGGCTCAACATTAACGCTTGTCTGCTTGTTCGGGACAAGTAACTACCAATGTCGGACAAGTACACTGTCCAGGACACTTGTCCGGTGGGACAAGTTGATTGAGTCACAATATCAACAGGGCTTGAAGTTGCTACTACCTCAGTGCATTTGCAGGTATAATCTTACGTCTTCCACTAAATAAATTGCTTTAGTTGCAGTGTGCAATTTAGAACTTCATCCATTAATCATTGTCCTGCTCAGTGGGCGACTGACATTTGGGTCCTTGTGTTGATATATTAATGGGCAGTAGCCATCAAAACAAACTGTGCATGATGCCACTTTAACCCCTTGCTTGCCCCGGCTTACAGTCTACTATGGACAAACTATTGATAAATTGTAGCAAGTAAATGATGAGTTTTTTATGACTGCCTAAAGGCTAAAGCTACAGCCTATAGGTACAGAAGTCCTATGCAGACACCCCTGTACTGTCCACCATTATATCACTTGGTGACTTGGGCAACCAGTTACAGAAAGGGGTAACTCTTGACTAACTTGCTAGATTTTTAATAGTTTAAAGTTTGAACTATGAAATAATGTGCGCCTATGCAAAATTTAACGTGAAGCCTGTGAGAATATATAAAGAGGAGAGTGTTCCCTGTGTGACTACTGTATGGACATAGGTAGATTCAAAATAAATGTGTATAATTTCATAAAAGCATTCAATTGCTTTAAATAATTGTTATGGTTGTAAATATCAACACAATTACCAGGTAGCATGCATGGCTAGGTCCAATTACATAACTGTATCTGGAATTTATTACAAACAATATTTTGTATTATTAGCAGAGATGATAATTCAGAACGTACGTATCGTTGATATAAAATTGTGTTCAGTAAAATGCCACGATACGTTTAGTTTTGCATTTTAATTAGTTACAAGGAGGCAGTCTCTTCCTAGTTTTTAATTTATTAATTAATTAAATGTTCTTAACTATGTTGAAGGTATACTGCCTGCCAAGTTGTGTTTAGTAAGCCTGTAAAAACGTTCGTAATTTGGAAGGTACAACCCCAGAGCCAGTTATGGCAATAACGCTGGTGTTTTATGTTTAAAGCAATTTTTGGTGGGCCAAGTAAATTTCTGTTGGGACAAGTAAACATTAATTAGCACTTGTCCTACTGGACAAGTGCTTTATGGGGGTTAATGTCACGCCCTGCAATATAATTTGTAGTAGAGTTGAAAGTGTACAAAGGTGATAAGTAGAAGGTAACTTATTGCCTGGTGTTTATTATTTAAATAGGATGATGAAATCGATCATTCACATTTTTGTTGCGTCTGTCACACTTATAAATCTATGCGTCCAGGAAAATATCAAAGTGAGTTAGTCTGAGTTTCGTAGTTCTAACAAATTCTGTTGGATGGCATCATATATAGTGCAAGCTAGATAGGTAAGCAAAACAGCATCAGTGATTTGAACATTCATAATTGTTAATACGACTGCTTGTATAATTTACATTTGTTAACTTATATATATATGAAGCACTGTTGCATTAGAAACAACCAGTCATTCATATGTTATTGTGTGACAGGAATTATTTCATTATTTAAATTGATTATGTATGGTTGTTACGTTGTTGCAAATATTGCAGAAATAAATGTTGTTAGAAAAATGTATTACTTTTCAAAGTTAATTTTGAAATAAAATATTTCTTTTCCGAATAGAAAGCTTCTTTAGCCAGTATACCATTTTTTAACAGAAAATGCGACATTTCAAATGAAATTAGTTTTTTTTTTTAACGAAAATATGTTGTTTGAAACAGAAAATACATTGTTTGAAATGGAATTTGCCTTTTACTGAAACAGAATTTTTAAATGGAATTTGCCTTTTTTGAAATACTAAATTAATGTCCTTGATTCTTTGTTTTCAAGCTGTCTCTTTACTCGATTGGGCTGTTCGTTTACATGATGTAAATCAATTTCTTTTTACAAACTATGATGAAAATTACTTTAACCTAGCAATATGTGAAAGTCCGACTATATGAATTCCAAAAAGAATATATGACATGTAATTTACACAAAGCTTAATCAATCACAATGTTGACCTGTCCTGTTTGTGGTGATTCTCAAGCATCTTGTATTCACTTTCAAATGCTATTCTTTATGAAGAGGTGGAACTACTAGTGGGTCCACTCTTATGAGGTCTGGTGGGCTATCGTAAATAGTAGATGGGTGACACAGTCAGATGATGCCCACCCATCTACTTCTGGGCCTCTGGAACAGTCCAGACCCTGAGACAGAAATTATTTGTTGCCAGTCTTTACTTAATCAAAACTGTGCCTTTTAGCACACGAACGACTGGTGTGGAAACGATTCACATCAATCACAGCCATTTTTGGCCAGCATATTTTTTTCAATGACAAACCAGTGACATTTGGGCCATTTATGTAATTAACACGAGTCTGATCCACTTGATTAATTTCAGTATCAATCATGCCATGATAGTAAATAATGTGGGCTCCTAGACATGGAAGAATTAGTTAATCTAGTGGCCAGCTGCCCCCCTCTAAATCCCACCAGTCTTATCAGTTGTAATTATCCGTCTTGGCCAGTCATCTGCCAGTCTTGAAGACAAGCAGAAGGGTTTCTGGCTAAGCCCTGACAGTCTCCTAATTTGTTGCGAGCTGGACTTTCTGCTTTTTCTCTCCTGACGGCTCTCAAAACAGTTATCTCCCTATCCACTTGCCTATGCTTGGAAAGGGCGCATTGTGTATGATCATGGGACCTTGGAATCCCCACATACGATAGATATAATGGCTTGAATCTCAGAAAGTTACATTGGGAAAGCTAGATTTTCATCTTGAAATACTTCGAGGGGAAACTTCCATTTCTAAACTTGGCAGTCCCAGAGAGAGCATCTAAACATGTTGACGCCACAACGCCAAGAATTCCTCATACATTTTAAATGCTACCTGGTAATAAACAGTCTGAATCTGGCCTACTACATGATTACTATCTTACCCCATAAGATACCACCCACCATATAACAACAAGTCCAGTACTCACAGTAGCGCATTAAATGCCACCTTTCCGGTGTTAACTTTTTTTTTTAGGAGCCAGGTGGCTCCTACCTACATTTTTTTAGGAGCCAAATTTAAAAAGTAGGAGCCAAGTAATTTTTTTCGTATGTATGCAATTGTGTTTTCAGAACCAATTTAATTTAAATTAAACGCAGACGTCCATATGAATGTGTGGCCAGTACAGGCTGTACTAACTTTATGCATTATAAAACGGTACAATGGCAAATTAATAAGTCGTATGTGTAATCCCTGAAATTACCAATAATTAACAGTAAATATACATGTATCATTGTATGTAAACTAAAAACAAAATATAGGCCTAATATTAATACACAACAATGATCAGATTCAGATTACAACTGGTATGTCAGAATGATATTTCAGAACAAATTGTACTGCATTGTTCATATATGTATATATATATATATATATAATATATACATGTATATATATATATATATATGAACAATACAAAAAACCATATGCAGTTATAATTACAAAGTATACCACTAACCAACCCATAGGCAAAAAACTAACTCGCATGATAATACTAGATGCCCCTATCTAGTCTAGAGGCTAGAATACACTAGCTGCTTATAATCAAATACCCATGCTATCTTATTAGTACTGCAGAGCTTCAACAAAACATGAGTTTTGCATTACATGCCGGTATATATGCTAGGGCAAATTACAAAGCCAGTCTCATAAAGTGATCAAAGCACATCACTCATCCTCATCAGAAAAAGTGTCAAGTGGCAAGGCCACTCCTTGTAGCATGGCCGGCGTTTTCTCTGGGACAACACTAACCACTTCTTCACAACTGGATTTGGCTGAAACTCCTCCAGCGATGGGCCAGTGGCAGAGATGTGTATGAGATCTTCAACGGTGTCCACATGCAGTGAGGAGCGCGTGTCGCATTTGATCCGTTTCTGACTTGAAAAGATTCTCTCAAAACATGCAGAGGAGATTGGCAGAACCAGTAAAATCTCGATGAGATGAAGCAGATCCTTGAAGTTGGTCTTGTACGGTTCTTTGTTCATCATCACCCTCATCAGTTCCAAGTACGATTTGTCCATGAAGCAGTGCTTCACAAGATTCTTGAACAGTGACCACTGGTGTGGCACTGCATCAAGACAGCAGCCTTGCCTTGCCAGTCTGCTCTCAAACCACTTCAACAAGACATTTATCTCCTTGTCACCATACGTTGTCTCAGTCACGTCTGCAGGCCAGGTATCATGATTGAAGATCTTCATACAAGATACAACTGTGGAGTCAGTGGGCTCCCCAGTGCACTCAGATGTCCCAAGCAACACAGCAAAGCGGTCCTGCATCCCCTGGACAGTGCTCATCACAGCATTGGAAATCGCCTGAGTGTCCGAGGAAGGCAGAGATGATAAGTTATCTGGGTCCATGTCAGGCACGTCAGTCAGGTTAACACCCTGAAATGTGATCTGGTCATTACCATGTTCACGCTGGCTGTGGGTAGACTGCAGAAATGCCTTCAGGTGTTTCCCAGGAATCACCTTGAGAGCCTTCACGTTGGTGATGCAGGTCTGGATCGCAGCAACTGCAGAAGGTAGTATCACATGGTCACCCTGCAGGCTGACACTCAGCTTGGATATGCAGGACAGGAGGTCCAACAGAACATGGCAGAAGAGCACAAAGTCAAACCTGACCATCAGTTTTGACACAAACACTGAGCTGCCACGAATATCTGCATTCTTGCTGTTTGCAGCAAGGTGCTGGCTGTGTTGCAGTAATATTGCGTACTGGCCAGGAGTGGTGAGGTTGGTCTCTCCTTTTAGCAGGATGGCTACGGCACGTTCAAGGTGAGGTGTCCACCGGGTTCCAGTCGCCCTCATTGGATTCCTTACATGAACACCCAGATGGTCAGCTAACTCCCTTAGCTCACGCTTGCTTTTACAGCTGTTGTGGTACGTCTTATGCAGCAAGTCTAGCACACGCATAACCTTCCCGGACATGACTGAGGTCTTCAGCATTCCCATAACAACTAACTCCAGTCTGTGTGGTAGACACCAAATGCCCAAAAGCTACGGGCACTCATTTGATAACTTTGCCTTGACACCTCCCCTGGCACCGTGGTTCACCGAAGCCCCGTCAGCACAGAAAGCAACCATGTGCTCCTTGAATGAGTCGTGGCCAATCGATGCAAACGATGTTGTGATAGCATCGATGATGCCATCAGCGTGCGCGTGCTTTAGTGAAGCCAGGGCTAGCAATTCATTTACAGGGTGGCCATTTCTGACATACCGCACAACGACAGCCTCTGTTTCCTGTACTGAACAGTCAGTAGCGCTATCAAACATCACTGCCAAATAGCGACTGTTTAGAACACGTTCAGCCATCTCATTTTTGAGACAATCCGCGATGCTGCCAACAAACTGTGCGCACATGATGTCGTTGGCATACGCATATGACACGTTAATGCCGTTCTTTTTTTGTAATGCCAGAAGTGGCCGAAATTTTGTAAATGGTATCTCTTCTTTCACAACTGTGTAAGCCGTGTTAAATTTAACAATGAGGTCGTCTTGAGTGCGCTCCGATTCTTTCGCCCGCTGCGTATCAAGCGCCCTCAACAGCGGTCCCGAGCGATCCAAACATACGTCATGGCACTTGTGGTGTCGGCCGCTACTGCTGTGCTTCGTCAGCGTTTCTCGTTTAAAATTTTGACACTCTGTCGCAAATTCTGTTTTGCTGGAAATGTGTGGTTTTTCCATGCAAAAAACGCACGTCATCAGCTTCTTCTGGCTGTCATACCTTAACCAGTCGAAGTCGCGTAACCAGTTTTCACAGAATGTTCTGACTTTGTCTTTAACGGCCGATGCCGCGGCTGCAGAAGTACTCGGTTTGGGCGCTGAAGCGTCTTCTTCGATTTTATCGTCTGTTTGTTCTAACGAGGCCCTTTCTGATTCTTTGACTTTGTCATATTGTTGTTTTCGTGATGGCGATGCAGTTTCTGAGTCCGACGATAGACGCTTACGTTTACTAGACACGCAATTAAAAACAGAATACATGGCATTCCGTTCGCGCGCAGCAAGCGATAAACACCATGCGAGAAAAACGAAAACGAGTATCTCACTACGTACGATAATTTCCGGGAAACGACAACACGTGGTTTGTGAAACGGCTAACAACAACGCATGATTTGTTATAACAGTTTCGTCGCGGTCGCCAGCGGGCGACCGTACGTAATGTGTCAGTCGCCAAACAAAAAAATGCGACCAATTCAGTCGCTATTTAGAGGGCTGCTCCGTCAATGCAAAAGGTCAAGATTTAAAATGCTTACTGTGGTGCTCAAAATGTATAAAATGTTGTCAAGAACAGGCTGTATTGCAACAGTTCACAACAAGTTGTTAATTTTCACTGAAAATGTTTTGTTGTCAAATGCCCTTACAATGCTAACTGAATGCAACTATCGAATGCGAACTGTCTAGCATGTATGTAGTGAACACTGCATGGATGCACTGGAATAGTTATGTAATATATGTATGATCATATTCAATTTCCAAAAAAATGCAAGCATTGGCACAATCATGCCAAGGTGAACACGGCACTTGTATAGAATCCGGACCCACATCGATTTCGCCATTATAACTTGAATTTTGTCTAACTTTGATACCTCAGAGCATTATTTCCATCATTCAACAACATCCCCGGCATATTTATATAAAAAAATATTGTGTATTAGCACACTTTTGAAGCCCAAATAGCAACCCCGTTTGTGCTAGTCTGCACCGCTGCAGTCGTACGTTACCGCATCGCACTCGTAAAATGACGATATAGCGGTGTATGTTGATGCAAGGCGGGGTGCTATTTACGCCTCAAAAGTGTACTAAGGCGCAATATTTTTAAACGTAAATATGCAACCCAAATATGCCTGGGAAAATGTTGAATGATGGAACTAACTCACTGAGATATCAAAGTTAGGCAAAACTCGTTATAACGGCGAAATCGAGGTGGGTCCGGGTTCTACACAAGTGCCGTTAACACTAATATAATACACTTAGCGATGACTATAGTGACTACTAAATTGTCCAACGCGAGACCACAAGTACGTGTGGGCCTGGTCCTAAACATGGCAAACGGTGAAACGGGCGTCAACGCGAACGTGTGAGCGATAATAGGTGGACGGATATAGCGTCCTCACATTTCTGTTACGAAACGCTTATAAATTCGTCGCATTTCATTACAATACGCTGCACATTAGTATATCTGCTGACAAATTTCAATTGCAATTTAGTGACAAATTCTTTAAAACCAGTAAATTCGCTAACGTGAACAAGGTCAAGTAACTGACAGGACATTTCAAAAACATTGGCTTCACGTGTAGTTGTCGGTGGTGCTTACCGTGAAATCAAAGACGGAATTCGTTTTTCCGTCAAACGCAGATTATCGCCGATGAATGAAGTAATAAATGCGCCCCTGCCTGTTATTCCAGGAATGCCAATTAGTCTTTTGACTGCAGTTAAATTCACGATCCGCGCCACCTTAGCGAGCGCAGCCATTTTGTTGTTCCTATGCGCACGTGTGTGAGGTAACATTGACAACGATAACAAGGAAATTGTAAACGGGATATGATTTCACAAAACACTGACCTTGTGTGGAAACCATTCATGCAAAAAATGGTAGCTGATAACACTCTAATGTAAATATACCAGACATTTAAAATATCAAAGTCCATATTACGTACAAAATGAAATTGATGACATTAAAAAAATTCGATCATTTAGCTTTAGTCAACTAATTGTTTCAAAAGTTATATCTAACGGTCATACTGAATAATATATAATATAATGATAGTGATACAATAATAATAATAATAATAATAAAAAGTACGATATTATATGATATATTTAGCGAATTGTATATGCAACATAACAATGATGTTGATTGAAGTGTATAACAAAATCAGTGTTATTTTGTGGCAATTTAGAACTTTAATGCAGTAGTTTTTTAAATAAATATACTTAGGGGACTAAATAGTTATTTTCAATTTATTTATGTCAATACCGGCCTTGTATACAGTAATTTAACGTTGTACATTATAAACGTCATATTATTCACTATTTAAGGTTCGTGATTTGTGGTGCAAGTTTGGTTATGGCGGGCTGGCTTTCCAAACGTAAAAGCAAAATGTGCTATTTTACTCATCTATCGATTCATTATGTGGCATATTCTCATAAATGTATGGTGAGAATTAGTTTACCATGGGGGTTTCCGTTTCTGCTATTGTTACACGACTTTGTGTGCCGTACATTTTCCGGATGGACCTATCCACGTTAGTCTTTTATATATATGACCAGTCCACTCAGGTAGCGGGTAAGGTAGGTTTTTGAGACGTTCGCACATCCCTCTTTCAATGGTCCGTTCCTGTGACCTCTCATATAACTTGACGGTCAGAAGCAATTCATGGTAATTTGAAGTATTCTGGTCGTGTAATCGGTCGGTGTTAGGTGTGAAATAAACAATGGCAGAGGCAGAGCAGACTGAAATGAGTATGGTTGTTATTGCAATAGATGAAAGTGAAGAAGCGGAACGCGCGTTTGACTGTAAGTAAGACTTAAAGCTTGACGACAATAAATTAACGGGAAGACGAAATATAAGAAATCTGCGAGAGGGGCACTATACTATATAATTTATAGACTTATAGTACTTATATTTGCTAGGGCTACACTACAACTACGCTAGCTGTGCCATATACGTCTTATGTAATTATAATTGTTTTATAAATGCAAAACATATATTCTAATGGCAAGTACACAACGTCAAACTAAATGAAGTATATTGCAAATTTGCAATGCAATTTCATAATCTACCTTGCGCTGACCCGTTCGCACTTTTTATAATCAGTTATAAAAAGTCATTGTCATTGACATTGCAGGTACACGGACTGTAACTTCAGTATCATACTTTATGATTGACCCATGTGTTCCATTCATAACAACTAAAATCGTTGTACAAACAATTTAAGAGTGGTGCTGTGGAAACAATGATGGACAACCCCCACCCCCGCCCCCCTCACCGCCCTCGCCCCACATCAAAGGGCACTTTACTGGAAATCCCAATACACTTACCCATTCTACCATTCTCACGAGTGGCTAAGTTGTATGTGTATTCAAATAATTACTACTGTTTCCTAAACATATTTAATAATAAAAACGAATATCATCTGACACAATTGGCTGAAACAAAAACAGCTGAATCATGAAGGCAACAAGATGGTTGGTTCGCTTAAACTGAGTCTTTCACAAGGCAATCTGCCAAGGTATATTGAAACTGATGTAATCAACAGCGCCCCCTAGCACCCTGGCACCTTAGCACACGGGGATCAATGGCTTTACATGTTGAATTAGTCGTGACATTTTGCTACGCTGGTTAACTCAGGTGAAATACTGGATAGCGTAAATAGTTGATCATGAAATCAAGAGTATAGTTTGAGAGATGCGCAAACCGTTTAATTGTTGTACTACAGACAGATCCAGGTGAAATGTTTACTCGATAGATTATATTCTGAAGCCGAGAACAGAGTTTGATAGATTATTACCCAACCATGTGACTAGGCTAATCGAGATGAAATGTTTGAAAGTACTGTTAAATGTTGGCAACAAATTCATCCAATGTCCTTGTGTTTTGCCTCACAATAATTTGCAATGGGATCAGGAATCTTCATGTGTGTTTGTGACCTATCCTAATAATTGACTCCATAGGCTGTGGGTCAACCCCAAATTTCATAAGTGGCCCACCTAATAATTTAATAACAGATTGGGTGCAATTAATAATTATGCTTAGCCTTAGTCATCTTGTTACCCTGGAAAGAAAGGTATCTGATTTGGAGTTCCATTGTGACAATGTTGAACAGTATTTGCGAAGAGGGAATTTAAGATTCCTATTCCTGAACCAGAGGACGGAGATGAGGTATTGGCCATAATCAATGACAAGATGGCAATGACCCCCCCGGTCACACCTGAGGACATTGCGTGAAGCTATACTAGGCTAGGCAGCAGAAAGACAGCGACAGGAGGGGATCGGCAAGGTGTGGTTATTGTTCGCTTCAACAATGGATATGTGCAAGACGAGGTCAGCCGTCAACATCGCAGATTGCGGGACAACGACAACACGATCTTTGTCAATGAAGATCTCACCCGGCGCTGTGTCGCACTGGCCAGATCAAGTAGACAACTAAAAAGAAACAAGAAGATCCCAGACTGTTGGACCTACAACGGGAAAGTGCTGGTTAAGACACTGTCAAACTCAGTCAAGGAGGCATGCTCTCAGGGGGATATCGACAAATTTAATTGATGTAAATGGTATGTGGCTTTAAAAAGCCTGAAACTTGCATTGCCAAATTGTGATTTCTTTAAGTTGTCTATTTTCTTATACACAATATATTTTGTAATTATATCTTATTGATTAATATAAGTAATTATAAATAAGGCATCTAAATGAAAGTTGTAGTACTATGTGGCGCTGATAAAAAATGCTATAATCAGCAGTCATACATATAAATAATGTGGCATAAACACTATTTAAATACAATGTAAATTATGGTCTCCCAAGAAAAGGGCCATCTTGTATCACTTGTTCACACAAGTCCTATTTTTAAAAGACTTAAGTTGCTAAAGTTGGATGACATTTATAAAATCCGACAATTACAATTTTACAATAAATTAATTAACAATCTTTTACCCTCCTACTTCAATGTTTTTCCAAACACACACATCTATGATATTCATCAGCACTGCACACGCGAAAGAAATAATCTGTATATGTCCAGATTCAAACATGAATTTACCAAAAAATGCATTAGACAACATAGTAGAGACAGTTAACAATAGACCAAGTATTATCATTAATCAAATTTACACCCACAGTCTATATGGTCTTTCAACATACACAAAAAACTTTTTTATTTTAAATGATGAATCCAGTTGTCGTATTCATAATTGCTTTATTTGTAATTCGTAATACATATTAAAATGTATACCTAAGTATCCATATGTACGTCAATTTGTACAAGAGTACATTTAATCAGTCCTTGTATTATGTAAGTATGTTGAGACACTGAGTAATTATCAACTGTAAACCAAGGCATATGCTATTCTGATTTGTGACTCAATTTTGTTGTTGTTTATATTTAAGGGGTGGCTCCTGTGCTAGCGATATTATATATCTTAATGGGACCTTATCTATTACTTACGTTATTCATTGTATAACTATCATATTTATAGGTCAAATAAATTGATTCTGAGCTCTGTATCCACGATGGTAACAACATTTTTTATTTGTTCTCATACAAACCACAAGAAGTCTGTCTCAGCTTACGCACACATTTACACACACCACACCATACCATTAACACTAGCAAACGACAGTGTCAAAGATAAACCGAATCACAGTCAATCACAGTACTGTATCTTGAAATAGAACATGAATCAACTTACACATACATTCCAAAGAAAACACTCGGAGTAAATCATGGATTCATGGCATTTGATGAAACATTCCTCTCCTATTTAGGAGGTATTCCTAACAATGATTTAATAAATGTTCTAAATATAAATTATACTGAAAATAAATAACCTTAAATAAATGTTCTAAATATAAATGATACTGAAAATAATGAACCTCAAATAATATGTCAAATAATTATTAAGACCTTGATACGTTTATGAAATTAGCTCAGAATGACACTACAGTGTAAATGCTTTAGTATCTTGTGCACTTATATACAATCAATAAATACAAAATTTAATTAATTAGATGCTTTTGTAGAAGAACTAAGCAGCAGTAATTTTTTATTTAGTGTTATATGTTTACAAGAAACATGGAAGGCAGAAACAGTTGACTTGTCCCAGTGTTCTTTACGTGGCTGCACAGGGCAAACACTTGCTTAGAACAGGGCAAACACTTGCTTAGAACAGGGCAAACACTTGCTTAGAACAGGGCAAACACTTGCTTAGAACAGGGCAAACACTTGCTTAGAACAGGGCAAACACTTGCTTAGAACAGGGCAAACACTTGCTTAGAACAGGGCAAACACTTGCTTAGAACAGGGCAAACACTTGCTTAGAACAGGGCAAACACTTGCTTAGAACAGGGCAAACACTTGCTTAGAACAGGGCAAACACTTGCTTAGAACAGGGCAAACACTTGCTTAGAATAGGGCAAACACTTGCTTAGAATAGGGCAAACACTTGCTTAGAACAGGGCAAACACTTGCTTAGAACAGGGCAAACACTTGCTTAGAACAGGGCAAACACTTGCTTAGCACAGGGCAAACACTGTAGCGACAAAGGAGGGTTAATAACATATGTTGACAACACACATAGATCGGAAGTCAAATTAAATATTAACATATATGAGAACTGGGAAGGATTAGTATATAAATAAACAGTGGCAGCCAATCTAAGAACATAACTTTAGGAAACATATATAGATCTCCAAGATCAAATAATGACAACATAAATGCATTTATAAATGAATTTTCAACGACTATATCATCATTAGAAAATAATTGTAACACTAATCTTATTAGCGCAGGGGATTTTAATATAAATTTGATGAAGTTAAATGAAAATGATACATATAGTAATTTTTGTGATACCTTAATATCATACACCTTTACCATCAGATTATTCTTCCTGCCAGGATCACTGGAACAAAAGGGACTTTACTAGATAATTGGTTCTGTAAACTAAATAAATTTATATTAGATAATACTGCGGGTATTCTAAACAAACGTTTCTCTGGTCATCAACTGTATTAATTTTCATGATTACTGACATTTTACTCAATCCAGAACCTTCCCCTAGATTTGTAACAATAAACATATTAAATGAAGAAGCTATGTACAAGGTTAAACATGAAATAAATTCAGATGCAATTTACAAACTAAATTTTAACTAAATAGAAATCTGAACGCTGATACAAATAATAGTTACGAGATAATATACAAAAAAGCATATGCCAACCAAATTATATCAATTTAATAACTATAAACATAAACAAATCAACATGGATTACTCAAGGATTACTTAAATCAATTCGGTATCGAGACAAACTATATAAACAATTAAAATTAACAAACCCAAATTCGCTAAATTATGAAACTATTAACATTAATCTCAAAACAAATAATACGATATTAAAGAAAAACATTCATGAAGCAAAACAAACGTATTTCAAACACAGTTTTAATTTATTCAGAAACGATATAAGAAACACTTGGAAAACTATTAATGAATTTCTCTAAAAAAACCTACACAGCGTAAATTACCAGTATTTTTTTAATGATAACGGTATCAAACTAACAGATAAAAAAGTTATTGCAAACAAATTTAATAAATATTTTACAACTATAGGTCACTGTATACCAAAGGATATTAAATATGCAGGTAACTAAACCTACAGTTCTTTTCTAAATAAACAAATAAATTCTACTTTTGCTTTTGAAAATGTAGATGAAGATACTGTAAAGAAAGTTATACAAAATCTTCCCACTAAAACAGCTATGGATTTGATGGTATATCTTCAGAATTGTAAAAAAATAATTGAACCTGTTATTACCAAATCATTAGCGATTCTAATAAACCAAGTATTACACCGAAATGTTCCCTGACAAACTCAAAATTGCTAAAGTTATTCCAATATTTAAAAAAGACGACCCATCATTATTTGAAAATTACATTCTTCCTTCTATATCAAAAGTACTTGAGAAGATAATTTTTACACAATTATCATCATACTTTAACAACTTATACTTCTTTTTGATATTCAGTTTGGCTTTAGACCTAAACATTCTACTGAATATGCTTGAGCTAACTGATAGAATAGTAACTCAAATGGATACAAATGACGTACCTATTGGTATATTTCTCAACTTGTCTAAGGCATTTGACACCATTGATCACAATATTCTACTAAATAAATTAAAATACTATGGCCTAAAGGGTTCAACACTACAATTATTTAAAAGTTATTTACATAATAGAAAACAATATATTGAAACAGAAGATATAAAGTCAGACTTTTGATCAGTAACCATCGGTGTTCCTCAAGGCTCAATACTCGGACCACTATTGTTTGTTGTACATGATAACGATTTTGCACAAGCTTTCATTTCAATTTCATTATGTATGCAGATGACACTACACTATTTGGTACTTTAAACTCTTAGTGATAACCCTGAAAATTAAACCATTCAATCCTCAATAAATGAAGAACTCTCTAAAGTTATTAAATGGCTAAAAATTAATAAAGTATCACTGAATAAAAACAAATAAAAATAAATGATTTTCCATATGCCAAATAAACGCCTAGCGATTGTTACACTTAAAATAGATGATATAGATATTGAAAAAATGGACGACTTTAACTTCTTAGGGTTGACTTTGGACTCAAACTTAAATTGGAAAAAACACACTGAAAAGGTATCAAATAAATGTTCCAAAACAATTGGCATATTAAATAGATTAAAATACGTATTACCAGTGCAAATAAAAGTTCTGTTACATAACTCATTACTGTTATCTCACATTAATTATTGCATTATGGCATGGGGTTATCAGGGAAACAGAATTATGAAACTCCAAAAGAAAGCAGTGCGAATAATAACACAAAGTAAACATAACTCACTGAACCACTTTTAAAAACTTAACCTGTTAAAAGTAGAAGACATCTTAACGCTACAAGAATTAACAATTTTCTTCAGATATATTCGCAAAAATCTACTGATTATTTATTAAAATGCCACACACTATAAATGACACTACTGATTTAATTATTGAAAAGATATACATCCACAGTATGCGAGGTTTTTCAATATACGTGAACAATTATTTCTAACAAAATATGATTATATGTGCACACTGTCAAACTGTTATACATGTCAGCAAAATATATAATAAATGATTTAATGAGAATGTGTAATTGATTACAATGACACTAGCTTAAGAGTGTGCACATGCGTACATGTACGTGCAAAACAAAAAACAGTACACTTGCATTCACAAATGCACACATACGCACACACATGAGATGGACTTTATTGTTGATAAAAAGAACATATGTTATTATTAACATAAATGGGGTGGCTCCTATAATGGCGACATTTTGTCTTAATAGGAGTCACCGACCCTATCTGGTATATATTATGATTCAAATATATTAATGATTTTTGTTCAGCTAATTACTGAATTACATACGAATGATGTATCATGCGTGTATGTGTATTTCTGTTTATATACATAGAGTCAACAAACATCTTTTTTGTTCGTTCTTGCACCCGGTCTAGAAGTAAGAATATAGAAATAATATGTCTGTGTCTTATAAATAGGTCAACAAATACCGCGGTATAAGTAAACAACACATAGGAATGTGTAATGGAGGTAAACAACTTCCAAGATAGACAGCACATGTAAACAACTCCCAAGATAGACAGCACATGTAAACAACTTCCAATAAGAAGCAAATAAAGGGACGTAAAAACTGCAAGTAAAGAAGTCAATAACTCACATGAGCCGTTTGAATTGAGTTGCCTAAGTAATTGGACATATGAGTCAATGTGAATGAGCTTGTGTGCCTTGAATACTCTTACGTAAACATCGACAGCTTGCATCTGATACAGGCAAATATTGTCCCCGTTCTCTTTCTCCCGTGAAACATGTGTGAGGCTTTACCTGTGGCAGTGAGTATTAATGACCTAATCCACTGTTGACCCAGATTGCTCACAAGCTTATGTTGCCATTCTTCCTGTGAACGTTTGCATCATATTTATGTAGTACTTCATAATAATGATACTGATAGCTGTGATATTAATAATGTTCCATATCTGAATGTGTGTTAGTGCTGCAGTTATATAGAGGGAAAGGATTTAACAACAGATGTGTGTGTGTGCGTGCGTGCATGCGTATGTGTGTGAATGAATGTGAGTGAGTTAGTGAGCGAGTAAGAGAATGAGTGAGTGAGTGAGTGAGTGAGTGAGTGAGTAAGAGAATGAGTGAGTGAGTGAGTGAGTGAGTGAGTGAGTGAGTGAGTGAGTGAGTGAGTGAGTGAGTGAGTGAGTGAGTGAGTGAGTGAGTGAGTGAGTGAGTGAGTGAGTGAGTGAGTGAGTGAGTGAGTGAGTGAGTGAGTGAGTGTGTGAGTGAGTGTGTGAATGATGAGTGAGTGATTGTGTGTTTGTGTGTTTGTGTGTTTGTGTGTTTGTGTGTGTGTGTGTGTGTGTGTGTGTATGTGTGTGTGTGTGTGTGTGTGTGTGTGTGTGTGTGTGTGTGTGTGTGTGTGTGTGTGTGTGTGAGAGAGTGAGTGAGTGAGTGAGTGAGTGTGTGAGTGAGTGAGTGAGTGAGTGAGTGAGTGAGTGAGTGAGTGAGTGAGTGAGTGAGTGTGCCCGCGTGCGCGTGCGTGCGTGCGTCCATGCATCAACTGGAGGACCAGCCAGTATTGACCCTCTTACTCTTATGACCATCCAGAGTCTAATGTGTGTGAGTGCGTGCGTGCATGTCTCAACTGGAGGACCAGCCAGTATTGACCCTCTTACTCATTATGACCACTCAGATTCAAGTAAATAAGTAAGTGAAGGTTTTATTTCACAGCAGTAAACATGTCATGTCCCAGGCATCACTTTCAATGGGCCTCCACAATCACGTTCACTAACTGTCTCATGGGAATAACACATTCTTACAACCTCCTTCCCAGAATGCATTGTGTTATTGAGTCAACAAGTTGTATGCAATTGTTACAAAACAGGTGTAGGTTGGCAACCGGTTGACGGTTTGTACCTAGTGTCTTAGTACCCCCTGATTGTTATACCTGCCAACCCTCCCGGATTTTCTACGAATCTCCCAAATTTGTTGTGGGACTCCTGCTATCCCAGAAAAGAAGGATGTCTCCCTAATTATACATGTATACATTTTAGGCGCAGTTGTTGTTTTTTGTTGAGCGTGAAATTCTCCTGGATTTCGAAAGTGAAACGTTATATAAAAATTTAATGTCAAGGACAATCCTTGTGTATTTGGATAAAAGCACGGTAATCCGTGACACGGGCATCACAAAAAAAGTTTGTAATTCCTTTTTAAAGTTACCTATTTCATAACTTAAGATATATATAACATTCAGATTCACTAAGCTCAAAACTGTCACATGCACTCTACTTACGTTTTTCTTTAATTTTGGGAAAAAAATGTGTATTGACATACATAATATTTGACAGACAAAAATGACATAAAAATACTTATTAAACATATTTGCCAATCACTGTTTTTTCAATTGCTTAAACATATAGTGTTAGGTAATGTATCCAACCATTTAGTACCATTTTCATAGCATACTTACCAGTTATTGACAATTTATGCAACATTCACCGATACCCAGACCAAACGCTACTGCAAGAACAGTTGTGATGATCACTCAAAATATTATTATTGACAGAGTAATTCACCTGCTTTAAATATATTAAAACTACTACCTAACTAATCTAGCACTTTTACTAACAAGTAGTAATTATCTATGGCATTGAGATGTGTTGATATATCCAGTTTGCTTATTAAGCCAAGTATACGTACATTATATTTGACACAGTCCATGAGTTAAAAAGAAAATAAACAAACTGCAAATGCTAATGCATACCATTTCTTGTAACAAATGCTATAACTATCTGCAATTACAACATTCAGCCTCGACATGTCATGGACAAATAACACAAAGGACAATATGTCCATCAACCGATCAACGAACAATGTATGATGAATCCGTCAATTCACACGTAAGTGAACATACTTAACAATTAACATTATTATGCTGCCACGCAAAATAACGCACACTATCTTTACTGCCGGCATCAACGTAAACATTGTTAAGGACGTTAGAGACATTAGTTACAAAACTTTCCACAAACAATCACTTTACACCATTGGCCATCAATGTACATCATATTTGATCACGTAGGTTAACTTTATTGACAGACGATCAGGTGTACTAGCTTACTGTAAACATTTTTACTTTACCGAGACTGGGAAACTTAAGAAAACAGTTTCACACAACTAACATGATATACACGTGCTTTTTGTTGATTTTCTGCCATATTTTGTTATGAATAATGACAAAGATTTAACATTGTGTTTTGACAGACACATTAGACGTACGTGAACAAGCCAAATAAAAATTCAGTTAAAAACAAATTATACATATTTCTAACTTAACGGATGTTGAATTATCAAGAAAATGCATTTATCCAAGTAACAAATATCTTTATTGCATGAATATGTGATTCCAACGTTTTTTCTAGCCGTATGTAAAATAACCCTTGTGGGCATGTCACAAAATAGTCATGCATTTTTTATCATATTTCGTCAGTTAAACATAAATATAGGAAAAATAAAACATGTTGACACAGTATGACTTGTTTCTCCTGTTAGCTTAGCTTTTTAGTTTATGGCATTACAGAAGGGAAACATGGAATAGGTTCTTAGAGTTGTTTATGGTATGATTTGCAGACACTACCAAACCTTCCACAAAAATAACCCATTACCGTGCTTTTGTCCATATGGAACTTTCAAATGAGGCAACTTCCAATAAGGACACATTACAAATGATCTACTTCAAATACGTGTCGCCTGTAGTGGATAAATCAACAGCTCTATAGGCAGTACCTTTGTTACTGATGATGTATTGCCCTAGTTCCGGGTGAGTGACAGTGTCATGGCCAGGTAAGCTCTCACACTGCCAGGCTACCTTCCCATTAGTAGTGTCTTTCATTTATGTGCCAAACCCATGCTACAACATGTCCTTTCATTCATATCCATTATGTTATGTTGAATCAAGCCGGGGTGAATGTCCACCATATCTCTGTGATCTCTCTTGCATATGTACACTGTGTCGGCTTTAAATAGCAACTTAAAGCTGAACAAAGGCATATGGTCCATTAGCTGTATCCCAGTTCTGTCTAGATTGTTAACGGTGGAACCTTCCGTCTAGATTGTTAACGGTGGAACCTTCCGTCTAGATTGTTAACGGTGGAACCTTCCGTCTAGATTGTTAACGGTGGAACCTTCCATCTAGATTGTTAACGGTGGAACCTTCCGTCTAGATTGTTAACGGTGGAACCTTCCGGTGGAGTGTCAATGCAGTTAGTGTCAATGCAGTTAGTGTCTGTGTTGCTGAATCACATCAGTCGATCTGCACTGTCTTGAATGAGGGTGTTTGACTAGACTGTTGCCCAGAGTAAGTTGTCTATACTTCCTAAAGGGTGTTTGACTCTGTTGCCCAGAGTAAGCTGGCTATACTTCCTGAAGGAGCACCTTTCCTCCTCGTGGGAGCTCCTCCGTTAGAGGATATTCACCTTGGGATCTCCTAACCTTGCTGGGAGCTCCTACTTCTAGCATTAAGAGCACTTGGTTTTAGTCTACGTCAACCCCAGGTTCACATACGAACACTAGCATGCGCACAACACATGTGCATGCATGCACGCTCACATGCATGCACGCATGTATACACACACAAAGCAATGTGATGTATGTGTTTGAATTCTTAGGACAATTTTATATCCTTGCATATTTGGTAAATAAAAAAATACCGCCAAATCAGAGCAAAGCAATTGGTTCAAGCAGCAGCTGGGCCAAAGTTAAGTGGAACCACTGAACCAAACTTCAATGTCACGTTTGCTTGGGTTGGTTCACCAGGGACACTAATAAATCATCACGGCATGTTCACAAATATTCTGTTCATTCGCCTCAAGATTCTATGGCTGTTTAAGGGGCCGTTGCATATTTTTGCAAAGTCAAAAAAATGTGTAGCATTGGGTGGATGATGGATTGGTCATCGACATGTATCTCGGTGGTGAAATCACTCTATACACATAACACCACCTATTGAGTGAAACAGGTTTTAATGCACGTAGATGCCATCTTGGGTGTATCAGAACTGGGCAGTGTGATTTGGATTAGATCTCTCAACATTGTACGTACCATGAAACATATCGGTAGAGATGGGTTGTTTTAAAATTAAACAAAGCAAAAACAAAGAGTGAGTGACTGAATGAGTGAGTGAGTGAGTGATTGAGTGAGTGAGTGAGTGAGTGAGTGAGTGAGTGAGTGAGTGAGTGAGTGAGTGAGTGAGTGAGTGAGTGAGTGAGTGAGTGAGTGAGTGAGTGAGTGAGTGAGTGAGTGAGTGAGATCACCCCTAACTTGACAAGTGTGTTTTGATCAGATTACTTCGACACATACATTTTACAAGTGTGTTTCCTCTGATCTGTGTTCGGGACTACCCGACACATGTGAGAGATCGTGTGTGTTTCACTGTGCAATGTTTGATGTGTTTCAGATTATGTAAACTTCCTCCACAAACAAGGCAACCAAGTGCTGCTTGTACACAGTGCAGAGATGCCCCAAGTACCGTCACAACGTAAGTGATGCTATCTGCCGGAACTACTTGTCCAAATGAACATTAGTAATGTCAAATTGACCTTTTGGTGTAGTGGACTATTTAATGCGCAAGAGTTTGCTAATTTGGGAGCAAAAATGTCACAATTGTGTATAATGTACACAAACTAACACACATTGAACATTGTGTAATTTTGTATAATTTATAAACTATGTGTAATAGTAAATGCTATTTGTTAATAATTTGTATGTTATTTTAATTAATTAAGGTGTATGTCATCTAATTTGTTCATCCTTGGACCTGTTGAAATCTAAATAAATACAATACAATATAATCTAATAAAAATTGCTTTAGTTCCCATTCATGTAATAATTATGCAGATTTTTTCAAATGCACCCTAGAATCTCCAGGCATGCATTTTGACAAGCACCGAATCTCTGGAAAGGTCAATGCACGATTACCTTCTTGAAAATGTTCACCTTGGCTTCAATCTAGGATAACGTGTGGTGGGAGCATCCATTATTTGAGTGTGATGGTTACTGAACACTGGTCTAGGATCCGCTGCTAGGTCAAAATTGTCTAAGTCTTCTGGCGTGTAAATCAAAGCAAGATGTTCGCGGTCAGACTTATGTGTGACCAGTGCAGACGTGTCAGATGCACTGAATCCTGTAGCGTGTCTGCTGTTTTGTTTACAAGACAGGCGAATAAGTTATGGTGATGATAACTTCTTATGTACTGATGTATCGAGTCCATGAGACCATTCAGTGTGCTTTCAGTTCACTTGGGTTCTCTGGGAAGCATTCAGCCATGCTATAATCACTGTGTGAAGTCACTGAAGTGAACAAAAGTTTGCCAAATATAATATGTAGCCATATGTCTCAGTGTGTGTGTGTGTGTGTGTGTGTGTGTGTGTGTGTGTGTGTGTGTGTGTGTGTGTGTGTGTGTGTGTGTGTGTGTGTGTGTGTGTGTGTGTGTGTGTGTGCGATTATAAGTGTGTGTGTGTGTGTGCGCGCGCTTATGTTTCGTGCTCTGCCTACAGTTCCACACCATCGCAATTCTGATTTTCTCTTACATCAGACAATTTACAGACATTTCCCCATATTCCTCTACCACTACAGTTGGTTTGATGTTATTGTTTGCATCATTGATCGGTTAAATTTGTATAACATGTACTTTGTTTTCCAGAAAGTGTATGGTACTTAAATCACGATGTTTACAACTCTTTGGTAACACGTGTGAAAGAGAAGATTCTGGAACTCGAAGGACATTATGTGAAAAAGATGAATGATAATGAAGTATGTTCGGCTGTCCTATGCTGCGTGCATCCTGAAGTGCCACCTCACATTGACTCCAATGTGTTCATTCCTGATTCCCGCTGCTGCTTCTATACTTGTTCTAGTAGATTCTCTGCTCAGAAACTGATGTTTCACATGCTCGTGACAAATCCTGCTTTTCCTTTAACAAATAAATTTTGGTGTGCATGATAATTAAATGCCACAGTTGAATGAGAAAATGCATACAGACATTCTGATGAAATCAGGCTATTTCAACATGTATTCCGGACATTATTAATTAATAATTAACTGTTATTTGAATCAGTTTCTTAGCATTGAATCATGCATGTTATGGGAGAAGGCGGTGTTGGTGCTGTTGTTGTGAGTCCAGTTACTGATGCCAGCTTCTCCGTTTGCATGCTCCCCTAGCCAGATGCTCATGCCAGGTTGTGTTTTGTGTTGTCAGAGGCACTACTAATTGATGGCAACATGTGGGATGACGCAGTTATTACACAGAAAGCAAAAGTGAAGACGCTCGAAGATAAGTTTTCTGCAAAGATGCTAGAAAACAGTGTAGGTGTGATTACCTGGACATCTTCTTTCACTATGATTTATATGGTTCCCACAGTGCACTTTATTTTTTGTGGTTCCCACAATGCATCTTGTTTTTTACCATAATTCATTGCACTGGTTTTGAAAGAGTTTGGTTTGAATGCACATTGTGGAGTGTTCTTTATAGATGTCTCCTCAAATAATTGTTTCCACCCATCACATTTCACAGAAAAAATACCTGCTACAAACAATTAAATTATTTTATGGAGTCCAATCAAAATTCAGTGAAAAACTGGCAAAGGTAACATCACCCGTATTTAAACTTTTGCAAATTACCAAATTTAATAATCAAAGCAAATTCTTTCAACAGTTTTAACAAAAGAACATCCAGTCCAAAGGTCACCCTTTGGACTGGATGAAAGTGACCTGAATAGTGAGGTGACCATATTAGAAGGACCAATTTCCTATACCTTAGTTACTTTAAATACTATATATGTGAAAATAATTTGGGACTGTCCCAGGGTGACCTTAATTGTGAGGTGACTGTATAACTGAGGTGACCGTCAAGTGAGTTTCGACTGTACTTTTATTAAGACGACTGTGCAAAATTATGTGAGGTTAATGCTTTAATTCATAAACTTTGTTTTTCTTCTAAACTTCAAATTAAACAAATATAATGTGGATCTGAAGTTTGACTAGGCCTAATCAGGTAGTTTCATGTACAATTTTGCTATTTTTACGTGACGTTTCTGTCAGGATTCCTTCCAGTGCAATGACATTATGGCCAACCAATGATTGGTGACAAATATTTGAATTGTTATTCATATTGTAAATATTTTACTTCTGAAATGTTTTATGATCAAACATTATTATGCCTTTCTCTGTGAAGAAAGTTTATAATAAATTTATTTAGCAAAAATGTTGCATAATAAATTAATGCAAAATGACAACCAGATTACATGGTCATCATTATATAATTTTGTTAAATTATTGACATCTTAGGAAAGTGTGGATTTCCATCTTGCTGGTAACCTTCACTTTAATATGCCTTGTTGCTTCCCCCCCTGATTCTCCTACACCCTGGCTATCCAACTCCCATAACATCTTCTGGTTCCTCTGCCCCCCCCCCCCCCCACTAGTCGGCACTAGTGTCTTTGATATTTGATACATGTGAAATGTGAGCAATTATTTAACAAATTTATATCCAAGTACTGTATGTTGCATGTATCTAATACTTGATGTTTTGTCAGTTAAAACAGTAATCAGTTGTGAACTGCCGAACTGTTGTAATATGTATTTTATTTTGTGTAATTGTGCAAATTAATGATGCCTTTTTAAAAGACCAATGCCTGTTTTTTTATTATTTACTTAAAACCAAGAACAGGTAGCATTACTGGAATGAGATTCACCTGTGAATGGATTGGTAAATTGTGAGCTCAAAAGTCAGCAATCAAAATATTTGTCTATGTTTAGAACATAACGGTGTCTCACTTAAACACCCGCTATTACTGCATACGAATCTCAGTGGTGAAAATTGAAGACTGTTAACCTTTGTCACGTATCAGTGCATTCATCAAGTGCAATGTATGCACTTGATGACTGAATACAACCTTGTAGAGTGGCCAAATTGAGAGTACTTGGTCAAGTATGTGTGTGTGCCATTGTAACAGAGCAACGGTCACCTACTTGGCAGACGAGAGCTCCATTCCTGGCCAGAGTAACCGAGATGGCTCCAGATAGCTGGTGCAGACGTATTGGGATACTCCTTGTGGTGCTCTTGACTGGGGTTTCTACAGTCAATATGACAGTCAATGGTAGTGTCTTGTCCACTCCACAGGGTGGGTCCAGTTTGTGTCCACTCCAGGGGTCAAAAGTGTAGATAGGATTTTTTAAGAAGGCCATATAAGCAAGGTGTGATGGGAGTTTGGTGGATTTCCGAAATTTTCTGAAAAAAATTGATGGGACATGCAGCCTGGGCTACTAGCTATGGCACAGTGTTCACACATTGATGGTAGGTTTTATCTATAGGTGTGATATCCCGCAAGCGCAACCCACATGAGTTGAAACACGGTACAAACCCTTCAAAATAATGCAAATACTCCCATTACACAAGTCGTACAATAATTAATGCAAAATAGTTTTGTAGAGACTACAGTTCAAGACATTTAGTCATTTTATTACAATTTTGTGTATATCATATATACGTACATGTGTATCATGTCTACATGTGTCTATGTCATATGTGTCATGTCTGTAGAGTGTTTGTCATGTCTACAGATGTGTGTGTCATGTCTACAGATGTGTGTGTCATGTCTACAGAGTGTGTGTCATGTCTACATATGTGTGTGTGTCATGTGTACAGACGTGTGTCATGTCTGCAGAGTGTGTGTCATGTCTACAGATGTGTGTGTATATCATATCTACATATGTGTGTGTCATGTCTGCATATGTGTGTGTCATGTCTGCAGATGTGTGTATCATGTCTACAGATGACTGTGTCATGTCTACAGAGTGTGTGTCATGTCTACAGATGTGTGTGTCATGTCTACATATATACATGTGTCATGTCTACATATATACGTGTGTCATGTCTACAGGTGTGAGTGTGTCATGTCTACAGATGTGTGTATCATGTCTGCAGATGTGTGTGCCATGTCTACAGATGTGTGTGTCATGTCTACAGATATGTGTGTCATGTCTGCAGATGTGTGTGTGTATCATGTCTACAGACGTGTGTATCATGTCTACAGACGTGTGTGTCATGTCTTACGTCTACAGACATCTGTTTTATGTCTACAGACATATGTTTCATGTCTCCAGACATGTGTGATGTTACAGACGTGTGTGTGGGTGTCATGTATACAGATGTGGGTGTGGGTGTCATGTATACAGATGTGTGTGTGGGTGACATGTATACAGATACATGTATATAGATGTTTGTTATGTCTACATCCCTGTGTTAAGTCTACACCCTACAGACATATTGTTTCTACACACATGTAACGGTCTCCAGACATGTGTTATGTCTACAGACATGCACCCAGACATATATTATGTCTACAGATACACATAATGTCCACACATTCGTGTCATGTCTAGTCCATCTACACACACACATATGTCTGTCCACAGATCCCTGGTAGTATACGTGCCATGTTCAGCAACAAGCCAGGGGAGCTGCTGGTGCAGACAGCACATGAGGAGAAGGCCATCATGATAGTGACGGGATCCCGGGGACTCGGTAAGATGCGACGGACGATCCTTGGCAGTGTCAGTGACTACGTACTCCACCACGCCCAATGTCCCGTCTTCATCTGCCGCAAAGGAACAATCTGACAATCGCCCGCTTCAATATTTGTTACATAATTGCTACAGTTAATTAGAGAATAACTAACAGATTGACTGAGTGCCTCGAGATTGACATTTTTACAGTGTGTCTGTGAGAACCAGTTCGCTATTGAATGTGTGTTTGTGTGTGTGTGTGGATGCATGCGATCATGCATATGTGTGTATGTGGAGGTTCATACTAGTGCAGCATTATTGGGAGTTTGTTGTGGTTTTATGGCATTATAGATCGCATATATTAGGTGAATTTTATTTAACTAGATCAATTTGCACTTATGAAAGTCATGGGATTTATGTAGTATACATAATTATCTGTAAATGTTATGATGGTGCAATACTGTTGTCTCACATTGAATAATTGTATTGGCAATATTTGACTGATATACAGAGTCTTACAGACGTGGGGAGATATTGGCAATATTTGACTGATATACAGAGTCTTACAGACGTGGGGAGATATTTCATCCATTGCTTTATTAACTTTAAGAATTTGTTCGGTGATTTCCATATTTTATCGTATGATTTGTGCATGTTTTTAGACAGATCTAGAGAAAGAATAAATGTAACTACCATATTTTGTGTATTGTTGATGCATGAAAAGAGTGACGTTAATATACAATGTTTTTGTCTGGACGAATTGTTGGTTATAACCCCTGAGATAGGTAGTTACTGAAACCTTCTTCTAATTTCGGTCTTACTTTATAACTAGTTGACCATATCAAGCGTCCACTCCCACATGCTGGTTCATTTTATGTTATAGTTTTGGTGAACTCTTAGGATAAATTAATAAATAATTGTTGACCAATCCCGTCAAAATTTTGCGAACAAACTAAGTGGTTCGATTATAAGTTTGCATTATCTGTGAAAATCTTGCATAGTTTTAATCCAGTTATTTTACTGTTTTGTTTTATCCTATTGTAATACATTAATAATTGTACCTTTTAATTTATTTTCATATACATCACTGCAAAGTGCTGTCAAGTGCTGCACAACTTTGGTATTACATAAATTAGTAGACACTATAACTTAATGTTACTGTGAGGTTCAAATGTAACATGATATGCTGATTAATTTTGACACAGTATTCGGCATGCAACTTGTTTAGACATATAAACACTATTCGTGTGTATGTGCGTGCGTACGTGTATCCGTGATGACATAGACAAATTAACAGTTGGGAACTGACTACTGGTATTTTTTTGTGGTCGTAATTTTGCTTAGAGTAAACCTTTTCATTATAAGTTTCTAGCCTTGTGCTGAATTATTTCACAGACACAGGTTAAGCTGACCCCCTACGTAAGGCCCTAAGGCCCTAGTAGTACTTGTCTCATTACCCTCTTTTACAACAGTCAGTGCACTGTAACAATGGTAAGCCGCACTGCTGTAATCTACCACACATATTGATAAAAATCAATACCATAAATAACTGGGTTATCAATTTTCCAAGGACTCCGCCATACCAGAACAACAGCGCCAAGCACGTGTGACTTTGTAAAATATGTATACTATCGGTTGTATCTCTGAAGGGAGTGATTGCATCTATGACGTCAAGCCCCAAGCAACTACTAAGGACTGTCACTTATGGCCAGAGACTGTCACAGTTGTGGTGTAAGACGTGGAGGTGTCCTATACACGTGTATGTACAACTGACATGGTCTGTTACCCTACCATGACCTAGTTTCTCATGTTGGCACACATGATCAATGTGTGCACTCATGTGAAGCACATATGATAGAGATGTAGTCTGTACTGAACACCCTCAGGCCAGCAACACTACACACCTGTACAGCCAGTGCGGTACACGCCTAATACAATTGGATTTTAGGCGGTTATTTTCTCAACTGACTGAAGACACACTGACTGCACCCCTTGAGACCAACAGCACCCCTTTGAGCCTTTCAAGCAGAACTGTTTTTTTCCTCAGAGTGACGGATCTGGGGTGTTCGCACACATTGCACCCCCTACCGACAGGCCTGGGGTGTTCGTGCACATTGCACCCCAAACTACAGGCCTGGGGTGTTCGTGCACATTGTACCCCAAACTACAGGCCTTGGGTGTTCGTGCACATTGCACACCAACCTACAGGCCTGGGGTGTTCGTGCACATTGTACCCCAACCTACAGGACTGGGGTGTTCGCGCACATTGCACCCCAACCTACAAGCCTGAGGTGTTCGCACACATTGTACCCCAATCTACAGGCCTGGGGTGTTCGCACACATTGTACCCCAATCTATGGAGACTGGGGTGTTCGCGCACACTGCACCCCAACCTACAGGCCTGGGGTGTTCTCGCACATTGTACCCCAATCTACAGGCCTGGGGTGTTCGTGCACATTGCACCCCAACCTACAGGCCTGGGGTGTTCGCGCACATTGCACCCCAACCTACAGGCCTGGGGTGTTCGCACACATTGCACCTCAACCTACAGGCCTGGGGTGTTCGCGCACATTGCACCCCAACCTACAGGCCTGGGGTGTTCGCGCACATTGCACCCCAACCTTCAGGCCTGGGGTGTTCGCGCACATTGCACCCCAACCTACAGGCCTGGGGTGTTCGCGCACATCGCACCCCCAACATACAGGTCTGGGGTGTTCGCACACATTGTACCCCAATCTATGGAGACTGGGGTGTTCGCGCACACTGCACCCCAACCTACAGGCCTGGGGTGTTCTCGCACATTGTACCCCAACCTACAGGCCTGGGGTGTTCGTGCACATTGCACCCCAACCTACAGGCCTGGGATGTTCGTGCACATTGCACCCCAACCTACAGGCCTGGGGTGTTCGCGCACATTGCACCCCCAACCTACAGGTCTGGGGTATTTGCGTACATTGCACACCCAACCTGCAGGCCTGGGGTGTTCGCACACATTGCATCCCAACCTGACAGGAGAGAAGACGGCAGGGGGGAAAGACAACAACCAGACAGATGCAAACCGAAGAAGGAGCTATTCTAAGGCAGTGATTGAGGGGGCAATGAGGAAAGAGAGGGTGTTTATGGGTGACTCCATTATGAGAAAGACGGACAAGACACTGAGCGAAGGGAAGGACATCGTTGTTTGTTTACCGGGGGCTAGGATTGAACATGTAACTGACAGGGTAGAGAAGGTATTGGGACATGGCAAGGGGGGATCTATACTGGTACATGTAGGAACAAATAATGCAGACAGGGAGGGAACAACTGCGATAGTACAGAAGTATAGACAGTTAGTGAGGAAGCTAAAGAAGACGAGAGTCGAACAGGTTATTTTGTCAGGAATTTTGCCAGTAATGGGAGGAAGGGGGGCAACGTATAGAAACTGCAAGAGGATGGCGATCAATGCACTAGCTGAGCAGATGTGTGAAGAAGAGGGGTGGGATTCACAGATTTATGGGGATACTTTGTTGGGAGGGAAGATATGTACATGAGAGATGGCCTCCATCTTAGTGGAAAGGGGGCAGCAGTTTTCTCAGAGAATCTGCTGCAATCTGTTGACAGTGGGACAGGTTGCATCTGTTTAAACTAGATTCGCAGGGGGGACTCACAGAAAAGCCTGAAAATGGAGGCAAAGATAAAGACAGCACAAATAAATCAACAAATAACAGTCTGGAAAACTCTTCTGAAGCTGGATATAAATGTGTTTGTTTAAATGCAAGGAGTATAGTAAACAAAAGAAATGAACTAAACATTATGGTAGAAGATATTGACCCTCATATAATAGGTATAACCGAATCCTGGACCACCACCGATATATCAGATGCTGAATTGGGACTGACAGGATATGTAGTGTTTAGAAAAGATAGAATAGGAAGAAAGGGAGGTGGAGTTATTTTATATATTAAAGAATCTATTCAGGCTTATGAAATAAAATTAGAAAGGGAAGCAGATTGCGAAGAAGCTGTTTGGTGTAACATAGTTACAGGAAACTCAACGTTAACAGTTGGGTTAGTTTATCGAAGTCCAAACATAAGCATAGAAGAGAATGAAAAAATACAAAACGCTATAAGGGAAGTAAGCAAACGGGACTGTATTATTATGGGGGATTTTAACCATGGGCATATACAATGGAAATCTCTACAGAGTATGGGGAGAGAGGACCACAAGTTTTTAGTTTTAGTTCAAGATACATTCCTTTCTCAACATGTGCTAGAACCAACCAGGGGTGAGAATGTGTTAGACATAGTTTTGTCCTCACAGAATGAATTAGTTGACAATGTCAAGATATGTGAGCCACTGGGGAGTAGCGATCACAACCAGATACATTTTACCATCAAAGTAAAATCAGAAAGGAATAGCAAAAAGCAGTATAGGAGAAATTTCCACAAAGGAAGGTATAAGGACATGAGGAAATATTTAGCAAAGATAGACTGGAATAAGACACTGAAAAATAAGACGGCAACAGAATGCTGGAATATATTAAAGAGTGAAATTAAGTGCATAATCGATAAATTTGTACCCTTCAAAAAACAAGGAAAACGGTCAAAAAGAAACACTTATCGAAAGAAGCCATTAGAAAAATTAAGTATAAACAAATGATGTGGAAGTCATATAGATGTACTGGAAATGATGAAGACTACAACAATTATAAAGAAGCACTTAACCAAGCTACAGCTGAAATTAGAAATTCAAAGTGAACCTATGAACAACAATTAGCTAGTAATATAAAACATGACAGCAAGAGTTTTTATGCGTATGTTCGAAGCAAACAGAAAGTTCAAGATAAGGTCGGTCCTCTAGAAGATAGTGCTGGAAATATAATATCAGAGGGATTCATAATGGCAGAAGACCTGAATGAGTACTTTAGTTCAGTGTTTACCAGGGAAGATATTAGTTCACTGCCAATACCAGAGGCTAAGTTCAAGGGGGCAGATTCAGACTATTTAGGACAATTAATTGTAACCCCGGAAATGGTAGCTAAGAAAATAAGGGCTATGAAGGAGAATAAATCACCTGGAGTGGATGGTATTCCACCCAAACTACTATTGGAAATTGTAGAACAAATTAGCATACCACTTGCAACAGTTTTCAACTTGTCATTAGAAGAGGGAGTGGTTCCTTTAGAATGGAAAGAAGCAAACATTATACCGTTATTCAAAAAAGGTTCGAGAAACAAGTCGGAGAACTATAGACCAGTGAGTTTAACATCAGCGATTTGTAAATTATTAGAAAGACTAATTAAAGATCACATGGTGGATTTTCTTGTTAAACAAAACTTGATAAACCCATCTCAACATGGTTTTTTTAAAGCGAGGTCAAGCTTAACAAATATGTTATGTTTTTTGGAAGACATCACTAAGTGGGTAGATGAGGGATCACCAGTAGATATCGTCTACTTAGATTTTCAAAAAGCTTTTGACAAAGTACCACATCAAAGATTACTGCTTAAACTAAAGGCCCATGGCATAGGAAATGGTATAATAAACTGGATAGAACAATGGCTGATTGACAGAAGACAACGTGTAGTAGTTGATGGGGAGGCTTCAAACTGGAAATCGGTATTGAGTGGGGTACCACAGGGATCAGTATTAGGTCCTATATTATTCTTAATATACATAAACGATTTGGATGATGAAATAACAAGCAAGGTGTTGAAATTTGCGGATGATACAAAAGTGTTTAGAAGGATTTAAAAGTGATGGAGATAGACAGCATTTACAAGATGATCTTGACAGGTTGATCAAATGGTCTGAAAAGTGGCAAATGATGTTCAATTTTGGGAAATGTAAATGCCTCCACATAGGACATGGGAACGAAGAGGTAGAATATACAATGGGGGGTACTGTACTAAGTACTACTGTAAAAGAAAAGGACTTAGGGTTAACCGTTAGTGCTGATATGAAGATTTCAGAGCAGTGCGGAATTGCAGCTTCAAAGGGAAATCAAATCCTTGGATTAATTAGGCGAAACATAACGTATAAGGAAAAAGAGCTAATAATACCGCTGTACAAAACAATAGTTAGGCCTCATTTAGAATATTGTATTCAAGCGTGGAGGCCATATCACAGGAAGAACATAGATATGCTAGACAGAGTGCAGAGGAGAGCAACTAAAATGATACCAAATCTGAGGGATCTTAGTTATGAAATACGCCTAAAAAAATGTGGTTTAACAACACTAGAGACCAGGAGATTGAGAGGAGATCAGATAGAAGTGTTTAAAATATTGAAGGGTTATGAAAATATTGATAGAAATATGTTTTTCTCAGTTAAGAAAGATAGAAGGACTAGAGGACATGATCTTGCATTAGCAAAGGAGCAGAGTAGATTGGATATAAGAAAGTTTTCATTTTCACAAAGGACTGTAAATGAATGGAACAGATTACCTGCTGATTGTGTGGGTGCTAGTAGCGTGAATATGTTTAAAAATAAAATCGACACATACCTCAGACGGGCGGGATACACATAGATAAAAAGGTCGGACTCTCGATAAGCCAAGGGCTTCCTTGTCCACCTGCTACCTAGAGTTAATTCTCTGGGTGGCAATCTTGTTAAATCTTGTTAAAACCTACAGGCCTGGGGTGTTCGCGCACATTGCACCCCAACCTACAGGCCTGGGGTGTTCGCGCACATTGCACCCCAACCTACAGGCCTGCAATATATTCTAGTTTATTATGAACGTAGGGCTCATCCCTGGTGCTACTCTGTGTATGGGTGAATCGAAGCTTCCACTTCACTCTACATACCCAGCCTTTTCCTCGTCCCCTTGCTGCGTATTCCCAGACCCAAATCGCACCCTTCTCCTACGCTCGTTCCCGCCTCCAATTACTGTCTTATTCCCACCTTATCACAGGATCCAAAACAGACCTGTCAGTGGCACATTTTGGATCTTGGGGGATACGCTTAGTCGTCAATTAAAATGCTATCATTCAGCGGTGGAAGGGATTGTAGATATCTACGATTTTGACTTTGTTTACGCTAAGGGAAGGCATGGGGACCCTAAAACGAAGACATGGGGACCCAAAAAACGAAGGCACGGGGCCGGGACCCTAAAACGCCACTGGGACCCTTCGTTCCTAAAATCACTCCTAGAAGAATGTTTAACGTTCCAGCAAAATCGCCCGACTCTACCGCTAGATGTGGTATAATCGAGTTGTCCCAGGACGAACTTGTATTTATCGATCACTTACAGCACTTTCGTACGTTGCGCAACACCAGGCCCCAGCATCAATTGACGAACTCAAAAGATAGATGTTAGATACTAAAAACAAGAGGATTCTACGTGAGTTGGTGGGAATACGCAGACGTTTCGTCTAACGACGTTCATAGTTGCACTTCCTAAAAAAAGTCGTTTATTTTCCGGTCGCAGTATCTATACAGAACACAGCGTCGGGAAGATGTTAAATTCTGGTGGTTGAAGGTCAACAAAAAACGTCCCACTGGACTCCACCATCGAGGTTCATCAAAACCTCCAACTGCACCGTTGATGATCACGAGAAATTATTTGCGGGACTATACGTCTGCCTGTAACAGATTCCGAGGGCCTCTGCTCCTTCCCATAGATAAATAGATCAATATATGTCACATAGCCTAGGTACAGACAGAGGAGGAAAGGCAGAAAACCATGTTTTGGGGGTATGCGTCTGCCCTCCAATTGCCCAAACTTTTCATAGTCGACAAAAATACACATTAGTCGTCTAAAAAAATTCACATTTCCACCCGCCATTGACGCTCGCCACAAAAAACAAACATCCACGCTCACATTTAACGGGAGGGGACAGAAGAGAAATTCCAGGGGCAGCTGCCCCCGCCCCCCTGTTTCCGAGCCTATGCGTATATGGTTATCATAAATTTATTGTGCTTTATTTTTAATGGCACTTCTGCGAAATGCACTAGTAGATCTAAGCGCAGTTGTTGCTCGTCTCACGCACGGCAAAGGCAGACGTTTTGGGCCAAACAAATTCCATAAACGACGCTATTTGATAATGGAATGTGCCATTCCAACTTGCATATACATTCGAAAGGTCACGATTACTTCAAATGATGCAGCGTGGTGAAATTAAAATTTCTTGATAGATAAATCGAAATAAGAATGGCACACGAAGCCGTACTAATATGCTAAGTACAACATCACCCAAGTATCTACGTTGGAAGAGTCCTGATTGCAGATAAACAATATTGTTGTCCAGAATTCGCTACGTCGTTAGAAGGCAACACAACCACTCGACCAGAGCAGCTGAACGGTCTGGACTACGGCCTACTTATCCGCTGGCCTGGAAATAGCGGGGACTAGGCCCAACGTCGCCGAGAAATCCCGGGAATACCGCGGTAGAACAGGTGCAATGATACAATGAGGCAACCAGTCATCCGTTCGATCACGGATCAGCCGTCTCTATAGACTAGCAGAGGACTTAATTGCACAGACTTATTGCAATGTCCGAGTGCTCACAGTTGGTGTCGACTGTTACTCCGCATTTCTACAGCAAGGTTTCTAGGCGACCGCCGTTTCTGTTGGTAGACAATAGAATGCCCATAATAAGACCTGGTCCTAGATGTTATTATTACAACCGACCGTGCCCATTAGAAAAATTTAAAGCACTTTAGACACACGCTGTTATTTTTCATATTGTAAACCAGAGATAACTGTCATATGCAGTTCACGGGCGCCTGAACCGGGGAGGAGGGGGGGGGGGCTTATGGGCTGAGAATCCAATATTTTGGTGAGGGCTGGATATCAAATTAACCTCCCAATATTTAGGGAAGGTGGGCATTTTAGAGTGGACATGTTTTGGTGTGGATGGATGTAGGGTTAGGCTCCCAATATTTAGGGAAGGGGTTGCTTTTTTGGTGCAATTTGATGTTTATGGAGAGTCTGAAGGTGGTGTTTGGCAAGCCTCAAGGGGGTGCAAATTGAGGTTTCTGATGAGCTTAAAAAATTGTGAACGTCGCCCCGAAAAATATATCACACATTTTAGACGTTGTTATCGTCCATACTGTATATAAGAGAGGATTGCCACGTACAGTTCATAGGCGCCGGAACAGAGGGCTTGGGGACTGAGCCTCCCACATTTCTGGTTGGGAGGCTGGAGATAGGATTAGCCCCCAATGTTTAGGGAAGGGATGTGTATTTTAGGGTGGAAATGTTTTGGTGGGGGACTAGAAATAAGACGAGCTCCTCAATATTTAGGGAAGGGGTTGCATTTTTTTGCGCATTTTGATGTTTTTAGAAGTCTGCAGATGGTGTTTTGGCGAACCTCAAGGAAGGGTGCAAATCAAGGTTTTTGGAGAGTCTGAAGGTGTTGTTTTAGCAAGCATCAAGGGGGTAGAAATCGACCCCTCCCCCTTGCAAAAGCGTCCGACTCGATCTACCACTAGATGTGGTATAATCGAGTTGTCCCAGGACGAACTTATATTTATCGATCGCTTACAGCACTTTCGTACGTTGCGCAACACCAGGCACCAACAACAATTGACGAACTCAAAAGATAGATGTTAGATACTAAAAACAAGTGGTTTCTACGTGAGTTGGTGGGAATACGCGGACGTTTCTAGCGACGTCCATACTTGCACTTCCCCCAAAAAATGTCGTTTATTTTCCGGTTCCAGTTTGTATAAGGAACACGGCGTCGGGAAGATGTTACATTCTGGGGGTTGAGGCTCAATAAAAAACGTCCCACTGGATTCCACCACCGAGGTTCATTAAAACATCCAATTGCACCATTGATGATTACGAGAAATTATTTGCGGGACTATACGTCTGCCTGTAACATATTCCGGGGGCCTCTGCTCCCTCCCATGTATAAATAGATCAATATATATCACATAGCCTAGGTACAGACGGAGGAGGACAGGCAGAAAACCATGTTTTGGGAGTATGCGTCTGCCCTCCAATTGCACAAACCTTTCACAGTCGACAAAAATACACATTAATCGTCTCATAAAATTCACATTTCCACCCGCCATTGACGCTCGCCACAAAAACAAACATTCACGCTCACATTTTATGGGAGGGGACAGAAGAGAAATTCCAGGGGGCAGCTGCCCCCGCCCACCTGTTTCCGAGCCTATGCGTATATGGTTATTATAAATTTATTGGGCTTTATTTTTTAATGGCATTTCTGCGAAATGCACTAGTAGATTTAAGCGCAGTTATTGCTCGTCTCACGCACGGCAAATGCAGACGTTTTGGGCCAAACAAATTCCTTAAACGACGCTATTTGATAATGGAATGTGCCATTCCAACTTGCATATACATTCGAAAGGTCACGATTATTTCAAATGATGCAGCGTGGTGAAATTAAAATTTCTTGATAGATAAATCGAAATAAGAATGGCACACGAAGCCGTAATAATATGCTAAGTACAACATCACCCAAGCATCTACGTTGGAGTCCTGAGTGCAAAGAAACAATATTGTCGTCCAGAAATCGCGACGTCATTAGAAGGCAACACGACCACTCAACCAGAGCAGCTGAACGGTCTGGACTACGGCCTACTTATCCGCTGGCCTGGAAATAGTAGGGAGTAGGCCCAACGTCGCCGAGAAATCCCGGGAATACCGCGGTAGAACAGGTGCAATGATACAATGAGGCAATCAGTCATCCGTTCGATCACGGATCAGCCGTCTCTATAGACTAGCAGAGGACTTAATTGCACAGACTTACTGCAATGTCCGAGTGCTCACAGTTGGTGTCGACTGTTACTCCGCATTTCTACAGCAAGGTTTCTAGGCGACCGCCGTTTCTGTTGGTAGACAATAAAATGCCCATAATAAGACCTGGTCCTAGATGTTATTATTACAACCGACCGTGCACATTAGAAACATTGAAAGCACTGTAGACACCCGCTGTTATTTTTCATATTGTAAACCAGAGATAACTGTCATATGCAGTTCACAGGCGCCTGAAACGGGGGGGGGGGGGGGCTTATGGGCTGAGACTCCAATATTTTGGTGAGGGCTGGATATAAAATTAACCTCCCAATATTTAGGGAAGGTGTGCATTTTAGGGTGGACATGTTTTGATGGGGGTGAATATAGGGTTAGCCCCCCCAATATGTAGGGAAGGGGGTGCTTTTTTTGGTGCAATTTGATGTTTATGGAGAGTCTGAAGGTGGTGTTTGGCAAGCCTCAAGGGGGAGGGGTGTAAATCGAGGTTTCTGGTGAGCTTAAAAAATTGTGAACGTCGCCCCGAAAAATATATCTTACATTTTAGACGTTGTTATCGTCCATACTGTATATAAGAGAGGATTGCCACGTACAGTTCATAGGCGCCGGAACAAACGGCTTGCGGGCTGAGCCCCATATTTATGGTTGGGGGCTGGAGATAAAATTAGCCCCAATGTTTAGGGAAGGGATGTGCATTTTAGGGTGGAAATGTTTTGGTGGGGGGCTGGAGATAAGACGAGCTCCTCAATATTTAGGGAAGGGGTTGCATTTTTTGCGCATTTTGATGTTTTTAGAAGTCTGCAGATGGTGTTTTGGCGAACCACAAGGATGGGTGCAAATCAAAGTTTTTGGAGAGTCTGAAAATGTTATTTTGGCAAGCATCAAGGGGGTACAAATCGACCCCTCCCCCGTCTTCCGATGTCATGATCCGTCAGCGGCGCCTATGCAGTTATTTTTGTGTTGGCATCAGCCTTGGTGTCCCATTTAGCAATAATAAATCGTTTATAGTGCGCAGGCGTAGGAGTATATCACCGTCCGCCGTCCTATCTGTTGACCGTTCTAAGCGCTGAAGCAGGTCATGTTGTCCACGAACGTCGTCCTTATTGAGTTTACCATTCCGAGCACGATCGCCCACCGGCGCCGCTAGCTAATGCTTACAGAGTAATTAGTCTAATGTCCTCTCCGCATGAGAATGTACACGTGCACGTAATTTTAGATTTAATACCTTCGGTGAAGATCTCACCGAATTATAGATCGGACGAACGCTGTGCATGCTATTTCTGCGGTCGAGGCCGGAATAAAAGGATAATAAAATTCGGAATTTACATTCGCCTGATATGGATCGCACACAAATTTGGCCCTAATTCGGTGTTCCAGACACTCGTGTCAGTCAAGAGAAGCTGGGTGATGATGTCATCACAGGAAACTTAATGACAGCCGCACGACAAGCATACACATTTGTGAAGTTAATTTTTAAGACATAGAACTATATGTTAATGTTACTATACGAAATTGAGACATCACCAATTTGTAGATGGGACCCCACTGCGCCAAGGAAGCGAATGGAGACAGACAGAGCTAGAGGCGAGTGGACTTCGGCGCCTGAGAGGAGATACCTTTACTCCAAAGTTAGCGTATTCATAATTACACATATTAATATACATGCAGATGCCCTGGCCTACACGAGTTCTCATTGTTTTGATAATAATAACACTATCGTATTGTAAGCAATTCTACTGTTCAGACCTGTACAAATAAAGTTTTTTTTACATGCTATAGGTATATTGTAGATGTTTTTAAAATATTGGTTCATTATAATCTTTCTACCGTCGCATGGCGAAATCGACTTTTGGTGGTTCTTCGCGCACAACTGCGCGCACAAATCTTCAGACTTGTCATTTTGAGAACCCAGGGTCTAATATGCTTGACTTCTGTGTAATGACAAGATGAATAGAAGTTGAAGTTTTTGTGTTACTGTTTTGTATACATTATTTCTGCTTTCTTGCCTGGCTGCTGTCTGTCACTCCTCTCCCTCCCTTCAATGCCCGTCACTCTACCTTTCTCTCCAACGCCTCCTCTTTTCTCTCTCCTTCTAGCTCTCTCTCCCCAACCATCCCTTCCTCCATCACTCCCTCTGTCCCTCTGTCCCTCTGTCCCTCCGTCCCTCCCTCCACCCCCCTCCGTCCCTCCCTCATTCACTCACTCCCGCCGTCCGTCCGTCCCACCCTCCGCCCGTCCGTCCGTCCGCCCGTCCGTCCGTCCGTCCGTCCGTCCGTCCGTCCGTCCGTCCGTCCGTCCCTCCCTCCCTCCCTCCCTCCCTCCGTCCCTCCCTCCCTCCCTCCCTCCCTCCCTCCCTCCCTCCCTCCCTCCCTCCCTCCCTCCCTCCCTCCCTCCCTCCCTCCCTCCCTCCCTCCCTCCCTCCCTCCCTCCCTCCCTCCCTCCCACCTCTTTCTTATTCACTCGTAATTAAGTAAGGTCATGGATTAAAAACCTGGCTAATAAAGAATGAATACATTAGGCCTACCTCATTCGGAAACTAGATACATAATTTGATCTATAATAATGCAAATTTCGTACATCTCATTAGAGAGACGTATCTACATCTCGAACTAATGTTGGAGCAAATTGCAAACTTCTGCCCCATCATTTCACGAAACTCGGTGGTTGAAGAATTTAAAGACTACGTGACTAAGATTTTTAATGTTTTTGAAACTTCATATACCTAAACTTAATACTCTTGTCAAATAATGTGCCTAATATGAAGCTTGTACATTGCGAACTCATGTCATTAAGCCCGCTCAAACGTGGTCATTTACGTGTCACAAAACAAAAAGCCCGACAAATGTTGCTGACGTCATCACAGGTAGGGCCGCTGAGCGCGCCTTATCCTTTAGCACGGCGAGCGACAATGCGGCCAGTTGTTTAAGATTGTACATGAAATTGCAACCGCGGAATTTAATATTTTATATCACCGTAATGATAATAATCCTATCTACAAATTTGTCACTTGGTGTACACAGGAATTGTGTTAACGTTTTTAGTTATTGCCGTTTGAACATTGCGAATGCTCAATCTTGCATTATATCCGCTGCCGCGTATTAAGCATTCGCGATGTTCAAACGGCAATAACTCAAAAAGTAAAAACAAATCATAGGTACATCCAGCGGCATATTTGTAGATACGGTTATTATCTTTACAGTGATACAAAGCATATTAAATCCTATTGCAAGTTTGAATATTCGCAATGTTCAAATGGCAATAAATCAAAAAGTTAAAAACATCCTGCGTCCATCCAGCAACACATTTGTAGGTAAGATTAAAAATTCCGCGATTGCAATTTTAGATACGACCTAAAACACTAAACCGCATAGATGCGCGCCATGCTAAATCATAAACGAATTCCACCTGCGGTGACGTCACGACTGCTAGGTGTCGCGACAAACTGTGCAGGAAATGTACAGAAAATCGCGACCAGAAGGGACATTGAACAGGGTGACGGAGGGGTTTTTAAATTAGTTGCATATCAGGACAATATTTTAGGAGTATATTTCATTCAGATTGGGAATTTTAAAAGGTTAATTTCGCATAATCTTTACACGTTCAAGTGAAGCAAATGCAATAAATACTGATCAAGAATCGGCCTCTACAGCCACAAAAGACGCTGCCCAGCCAACAATTGATCTTCGACACCAGGGCGCAGATCCGTAGTCTTACGAGACTGCAGGATGTCTACTGCTATACAACGTTTGCTAAATTTTAACAAAGATAAGTCCGCACTTTTGGTTTTAGTCAACTTGAGCGCATTTCGTAGACTTAACTACATTATTCGACCTGAACCAGATGAGCGTGCGGAGGACCTGTTCCAGCGGCTCACTGCTTTCTTTGAGGACAAATTGCGCTGTGTTCCGTCACTAGAACCGCTCACTGCTTTTTTAAGAACAAATAGCGCAATATCCAGTAATTAGAACTGCTTACTCCTTTTTAGAACAAATAGCGCAGTGTCCGGTCATTAGAACTGCTTACTCCTTTTTAGAACAAATAGCGCAGTTTCCGTTATTAGAACTGTGCAGAGCGCTTCGCAGTGAACTCCCTGGCAGACCTGTTTAATCTACTGCACGAAGACTATTCGTGCACAAATATGCATCACCGTCTATAACCAATTGCTCAGTCATACGATTGAGTTCTTGCCATTGGTTCTACATGCCAGCAGCAGGATTCGAACCCGGAATCTCTCGAATGAGAGTCCGACTCTCTAGCCATTACCCCATCGGCAATGATCGGTTAATTCTGTAAAACGGAACATTGCCGTTTTGTTATTGTTTTCAAATACTAAACACACGGCGATTTTCGACAAATATAAATCCTGGAGATCAAAGAGATTTCTTGGGATGTTGTTGTTGACCAAGAATCAATATTTATTCATAAAAGTGAAACCTGCTTATGAATTGGTCCGGCGGTACGTGCCATATTTATTTTAATAACTGGAAAATTGTGTTGCACAGTTCCAGATGTGATATACCCATTACGGTCGACATGATCCTCACGTTCACGAGTTATAACATGTGAAAACAAACGGAACAGAAACACAACAGTTTTATTATATTGCACGTCCTTATTCCATCTAGAGCGGCTTACGTCCGGTAGTTGTGGGTGTTTCAGTTTCTCCGATGAATATATTCGACATGACGATGTCCATACTTCCGGTGGTCTTATATGTTTTAGTTTCCTCCACGGGCACATCCACCAAAGCGGGTATTGAAGGGCGTGCTGCAGGTGAGATGGGGAAGACTCACCCATAATAAGACATGGAACACGGATACTTTGACGACGATCTTTAGACCTGCTGCAGGTGAGCGGTACGGCCCCGTTCACGGCCACTGCCCGCAGCACTCTAAAACTGTACGGGGACGCCACGTACTAAAAACCATCTGCCGCTGCCGTTCCCAGATGGTGGTTTGGGAGCCACATCGCCGATGATGTTGTTAGTCAAAACGGGTGACATAGTCTTGTTACATCACAATGTGAAATAACAACGAGCGGAAGATCGCGAATTTTGGATGTACGTGGGTGTTGGGGTATATTTTGTAATAAGTTGTTTTATTCTTACCTTAAGTTCTTACCTCAAGAACGGTCAATATTTGCCCATGATTGAGCATTGAGACCGTCTAAAGATTTTTTTTTGGTAGTTGTTTTCAAATTTATGTGTTGGTTATGGTGCTATTGTTGTTACTGTTGGCGTTATTGTTTTTTTTGTATGTTTTTTTTCCGGTTTGCCTTGTCTAGGCTAGCCTAGTATACCTAGTGTCAGGGGACTAGGCTAGTTTGTGAAACCATAGTTGTATAGGTCTTGGAGGTCTCTCCAATCTCTTCGGAGGCGGGATTTCAGTTGGTTGATTGTCTGCCCCTGAACTGTGTCTTCCGGTAGCGAATTCCACTATTTTACCACGCTGGTGGAGAAGAAAGAGTGCATGTTTCCTGTTGATCTATTTGTCTGTAGTTTTTCACAGTGGCTTTCAGGAACATCTGCTTTGATGGACACAATGCACATTTACAGTCCTGGTTGATCGAGTCCATTTCTTTGATGATTTTGAATTTTTGGATTATGTCTATTCTTTGTATTTTGTAGTTCAGTGTAGGGAGTTTTAACTCTTTCAGTCTTCTGCCGTATGCTAGTCCTTTTGTTTCTGGCAATAGACGGGTTGCTCGCTGCTGAAATTGCTTGATGAGATATCGGTCTTTCTCCAGGTGAGGGAACCATGGACATGATGCATATTCCAGGTGTGGCTTGACCATTGCTTTGTGCAGCAGTATGAATGCCTCCTTGTTGAGATGCCGAAACGTTCTTGCTAAGCATCCTGGAACTCGGTTGGCCTTCTTGACACTGTTCTTAATGTGGTCAGAGAACTTGAGTTGTTGGTGAATGATTACTCCGAGGTCTTTCTCTGAGGTTACTGCATCGAGCATATGACTGTCTCCCCTGTCCTTGTTCAGGTGGTAGTCATTCTGTGGGTTTGAATGCCCGAGGTGGAGAACATGACATTTGTCCGGATAGAAATTCATTTGCATCCTTTCTGACCAATCTTGTAGTTTTGTCAGGTCTTCTTGATGAGAGTTGGATAAGTTGACGTCGCTTGTGAGTGCTCCGTAGAGCTTGGTGTCATCTGCAAACATGGCGGTCAGGTTGTCCATGTGTCCCGGGACATCGCTGACAAACATTTAAAACAGTATTGGTCCCAAAACTGACCCTTGAGGAGCTCCGCTGAGTACACTGCTGCAGTCTGATTGTACTCCATGTACCGATACCTTCTGTCTCCGGTCACATATGAATGCGGCAATCCATCCCAGAGCTTTATCCTGGATTCAGGTATGTTGTGCATTGAGGCCTCTGTCCAGACATTCAGTGCTTCCAACATATTCGTACTTGTGCTTTTTCCAGCAGTGAAGCCATGCTGTTGCTCGCAATCCAAGTGATTTATCTTGATAAGTTCTATAGGCTGCTCAACAATCTCTCAATCCAAGTGATTTATCTTGATAAGTTCTATAGGCTGCTCAACAATCTCTCAATCCAAGTGATTTATCTTGATAAGTTCTATAGGATGCTCAACAATCTCTCAATCCAAGTGATTTATCTTGATAAGTTCTATAGGCTGCTCAACAATCTCTCAATCCAAGTGATTTATCTTGATAAGTTCTATAGGCTGCTCAACAAGCTCTCAATCCAAGTGATTTATCTTGATAAGTTCTATAGGCTGCTCAACAATCTCTCAATCCAAGTGATTTATCTTGATAAGTTCTATAGGCTGCTCAACAATCTCTCAATCCAAGTGATTTATCTTGATAAGTTCTATAGGCTGCTCAACAATCTCTCAATCCAAGTGATTTATCTTGATAAGTTCTATAGGCTGCTCAACAATCTCTCAATCCAAGTGATTTATCTTGATAAGTTCTATAGGCTGCTCAACAATCTCTCAATCCAAGTGATTTATCTTGATAAGTTCTATAGGCTGCTCAACAATCTCTCAATCCAAGTGATTTATCTTGATAAGTTCTATAGGCTGCTCAACAATCTCTCAATCCAGGTGATTTATATTGATAATTTCTATAGGCTGCTCAACAATCTCTCAATCCAAGTGATTTATCTTGATAAGTTATATAGGCTGCTCAACAATCTCTCAATCCAAGTGAATTATCTTGATAAGTTCTTTAGGCTGCTCAACAATCTCTCAATCCAAGTGATTTATCTTGATAAGTTCTATAGGCTGCTCAACAATCTCTCAATCCAAGTCATTTATCTTGATAAGTTCTATAGGCTGCTCAACAATCTCTCAATCCAAGTGATTTATCTTGATAAGTTATATAGGCTGCTCAACAATCTCTCAATCCAAGTGATTTATCTTGATAAGTTCTATAGGCTGCTCAACAATCTCTCAATCCAAGTGATTTATCTTGATAAGTTCTATAGGCTGCTCAACAATCTCTCAATCCAAGTCATTTATATTGATAAGTTCTATAGGCTGCTCAACAATCTCTCAATCCAAGTGATTTATCTTGATAAGTTCTATAGGCTGCTCAACAATCTCTCAATCCAAGTGAATTATCTTGATAAGTTCTATAGGCTGCTCAACAATCTCTCAATCCAAGTGATTTATCTTGATAAGTTCTATAGGCTGCTCAACAATCTCTCAATCCAAGTGATTTATCTTGATAAGTTCTATAGGCTGCTCAACAATCTCTCAATCCAAGTGATTTATCTTGATAAGTTCTATAGGCTGCTCAACAATCTCTCAATCCAAGTGAATTATCTTGATAAGTTCTTTAGGCTGCTCAACAATCTCTCAATCCAAGTGATTTATCTTGATAAATTCTATAGGCTGCTCAACAATCTCTCAATCCAAGTCATTTATATTGATAAGTTCTATAGGCTGCTCAACAATCTCTCAATCCAAGTGATTTATCTTGATAAGTTCTATAGGCTGCTCAACAATCTCTCAATCCAAGTGATTTATCTTGATAAGTTATATAGGCTGCTCAACAATCTCTCAATCCAAGTGATTTATCTTGATAAGTTCTATAGGCTGCTCAACAATCTCTCAATCCAAGTGATTTATCTTGATAAGTTCTATAGGCTGCTCAACAATCTCTCAATCCAAGTCATTTATATTGATAAGTTCTATAGGCTGCTCAACAATCTCTCAATCCAAGTGATTTATCTTGATAAGTTCTATAGGCTGCTCAACAATCTCTCAATCCAAGTGAATTATCTTGATAAGTTCTATAGGCTGCTCAACAATCTCTCAATCCAAGTGATTTATCTTGATAAGTTCTATAGGCTGCTCAACAATCTCTCAATCCAAGTGATTTATCTTGATAAGTTCTATAGGCTGCTCAACAATCTCTCAATCCAAGTGATTTATCTTGATAAGTTCTATAGGCTGCTCAACAATCTCTCAATCCAAGTGAATTATCTTGATAAGTTCTATAGGCTGCTCAACAATCTCTCAATCCAAGTGATTTATCTTGATAAGTTCTATAAGCTGCTCAACAATCGCTCTAGAGTCTTGAAGATTATTGACGTCAGAGACACAGGTCTGTAGTTTGCTGGATTTCTCTTCTCAGATTTCTTGTAGATGGGACAAATGATAGCATCTTTTTATTGTCTTGGTAAGGTTGCTGCGTTGACGACTGAGTTGGAGATTATGTTGAAAGGTACATATAGTTGTTCTGCTATCTCTTTCAGGATTCTTGGGCTGATGCCATCAATGCCTGGTGATTTGTCAATGTTCAGTTGGAGAATTTGCACTGACCATTTGGGACTCTGTTGTGCATTTCTCATAGCTGTTCACAAAGTTATGAAATGCCGGCAGATACACAGCACGATTCGCTTTAAGCTTTTCACCCATGTCAAGGAAAACAAGATTCAGTTTGTCTTCAATTGACAACTCAATGGTACCAACACTGATGTCCCCATTGTCACAAGACACTTCGCTAGCACGGTGGGGCTGGCTTGGATACGATGATATTTTCTTTTCTTTCTCTTCCTCCTCATTGCGCTTACATTACTTTCTCTACCACCCTTATCCATTCTCCTCGGTCTTTTGCTCGTTTCCTCCATTCCCCTTTCCATCCTTCCAGGTCTCTCTTCACGCAATCCTCTCACCGCAGTCTCGGTCGCCCTCGTCTTCTTTTTCCTTCCACTCTCCGGGCATCTGCTTTCTTTGCCAACCGTTGGCGTGTCTCATGTCTGACTAACCTAATATTACAATAGCACGCGCAATTTAGTAATGCAGCGTTGGTTGATTGACTGTAGTTTTGCGGTGTTGTGGTCACAACTGGCACACTTCCACTATCAGTATTCTGTCTCTATCTGTCTCCTTTCCCCCCGTTTCCCCTCTCCCCCTATCTCAATCTCTCCCTCTCCCCCTTTCCCTGGCCCTCTGTTTCCCTCTCCACATCTCTCTACTCACCTCTCTCCTCTCTCCTCTTCAACTGGCAGCCTGTCTCTCTGTCTCCCTGCCTCATTGCCTCGCAGTCTCTATCTGTCTCTTTTTTCTGTCTCCTCGTCTCCCCTTCTCCCTCCGTCTCCTTCTCTCTCTCTCTCCCCCCCATTTCCCCCTCCTTCTCTCCCCCTCCCCCTCTTCCCCTCTCCCCTTCTCCTCGTCTCCCCCCTCTTCCCCTCTTTCCCTCTTCCCCTCTTCCCCTCTTCCCCTCTTCCCCTCTCCACCTCTCACCCTTTCCCCTCTCTCCCTCTCTCCCTCTCCCCCTCTCCCCCTCTCCCCCTCTCCCTCTCTCCCCCTCTCACCCTTTCCCCTCTCCCCCTTTCCCCCTCTCCCCCTTTCCTTTGCCCCCTCTACCCCTTTATCCTTTTCTCTCCTCTCTCCCCTCACTCTCCTGTCTCCTCTCTTTCCTGTCTCCTTTCTCCTATCTCTCCTCTCAATTCAATTCTCTTCTCTCAACTCTTCTCTCTTATCGCTTCTCTCTCCTCCCTCCTTTCTCTCCTTTCTCCTCTTTCCTCTCTTCTCCCTCCTCTCAGTATGTCGCAGTCCGGCGGTCCGTCCGTCCGTCTGCCTGTTTTGTCTGTATGTTTGCCTGCCTATCACTGCCCCGTGTCCCAGTGTCCTCGTGTCCCCGTGTCTCCTTCTCCTCCGTTCCCCCTCTTCCATTTGTCTACCTATCGCTTCTCCTACTCTCTCCTCTCCAACTGGCACCTTGTCTCTGTGCCTCCCTGCCGCCTTACCTCTACGTGTCTCTGTCGTATTTTTTTCTCTCCGTCTCCCCCTCTCCCCTCCCTTCCTCTCCCAATCTCCCGGTCTCCCCGCCTCACAATTCTCCTTCTTCTTCTCTCTCCCTCTCCCCCTCTTCCCGTCTCCACGTCTCAATGTCTCCCCGTGTCACTGTGTTCCCTTCTCTTCTGCACCCTCTCCACCTTTACCATTCTCTTTCCTCTCACTCTCCTCTCTTTCTTGTCTTCTCTTCCCTCTCTCTCTCCTCTCTCTCCTCTCTCCTCCTTCATCTCTCCTCTATTCTTTCCTCTCTCCTCTTTCCTGCCGTCTCTCTTCTCCCTCCTCCCTTGTATGTATTATACCAACGACGGTTCAATTACAATACATTACATTACGTTACATTAACAAATGTTTCAGCAAGTGCATTTATTTGTGCTGTAAGTGACGATACATTTGTTTCTAGTACTTTGATAGTTGCAAAATAATCTAACTATAATCGGCCAAGCACAAGCGTGTGTGTGTGTTTGCATTGTGATTGGCGATATGTCCTATGAACACATCACGCCAGTGCGTGTGCACGTGTCTGTCTGTCAGTCTGTCAGTCTGTCTATATATGTATCTACATTTTGATACCAGGGGCGTACCCAGGATTGACATGTTGGGGGCTTTCCAAACGGGTATTACCAGTGGCGCGGGAACGAAATTCATATTGGGGGGCTATCGGAGCTTCAGCTCCACTGAACAATATTCGCCGCCTCTCAGCCGCTTATCTTCACATCTTCCTTCATCTTGTGGCTGTCTCGGTTATCTCGACTGTGACATCGGAAGAAGGTGGAGGGGGGGGGGGGGTGCAGTTGATTTTTGTTCGCCGGTGCGCCGCTGTAACTTCAGCTTCCCCGCTGTCTCGGCTGTGAACTTATGACATCCGAACACAGGGGGGGGGGGAGACAGTGCTGTTCAAAACCAAGTTATAACCCTAACCCTGTTACCGCGCCTATGGGTATTACTGTCATCCTTCCGTGTACTTACGTACATAATTTGGATCATATAACAGTGCAGAAATTTGGACGGCTTTCTGGGCAACCTAAAAGGCCCCTGGGTACGCCCCTAGATACTACAGTAACGTTAAAAGAGAATAACCATGTTTTTTTTGTGCGCACGTGCGTGCCACCTTAAATAGAATAGACGACAACAACGGATTTTCTTGTTGTATCCAATGGCAATATGTAGACGAGATTATGTCAGAAAGTCAGTCTATAAGTCTGATAGACAGAAGGTCAGTCCGGCTGTCCTTCCGTCAGTCCGTCCGTCTGTCAGTCTGTCTGTCTCTCTGCCTACCTGCCTGCCTGCCTGCCTGCCTGCCTGCCTGCCTGCCTGCCTGTGTGCCTGCAAGCTGATATATATAACTATATATATATATATACTGGCTCGGCTGCCGTGTCGAAACTTGGGCAATTTCGTTCACCCCATGTCGCCCCCCTTCCAACCCGCACCGGCCAGCGTGGAAGGGTAGGCCAACAACACCAGCATGCAAAGTACAATGAAGCCAAGGCCCCCAGTCCCCAGTAGCATCGAAAGAGTCTATGACCAAGGAGGCGGTTCGGGTCAACTACGGCTACGTGCAGGGAGTGCTAAGAATATCTGGGTCAAGAAGAGCCGCCGAGAGAAGGTAAGTAAACTGAAGATAGCAACATATAACGTAAGAGCAATACTAAGAGATGAACAGATACAAGAGATGGGATATGATTGGGATCGGAGAAGAGAGGATTGCATCACTACCTTACAAAGCGGCCATCTACTATACCATTCCACAGCGAACAACGGCCAAGCTGGAGAAGGCTTTCTCATAAACAAGAGATGGAAAGACAATATAGTGAGGGTTAACAACATCAGCCCCAGAGTAGCAGAACTTGTTCTATGCATAACAAAGCGTTACAAACTGAAGATAATACAAGTATATGCACCAACAACATCATACTCTGAAGAAGACACAGACAACTAAAACGACGTGAATGAGACCTTAGAAAAGCTAACCCGCTACACGATAGTGATGGAAGACATGAGGAAATATTTAGCAAAGATAGACTGGAATAGGACACTGAAAAATAAGACGGCAACAGAATGCTGGAATATATTAAAGAGTGAAATTAAGTGCATAATCGATAAATTTGTACCCTTCAAAAAACAAGGAAAACGGTCCAAAAAGAAACACTTATCGAAAGAAGCCATTAGAAAAATTTAGTATAAACAAATGATGTGGAAGTCATATAGATGTACTGGAAATGATGAAGACTACAACAATTATAAAGAAGCACTTAACCAAGCTACAGCTGAAATTAGAAAATCAAAGAGAAGCTATGAACAACAATTAGCTAGTAATATAAAACATGACAGCAAGAGTTTTTATGCGTATGTTCGAAGCAAACAGAAAGTTCAAGATAAGGTCGGTCCTCTAGAAGATAGTGCTGGAAATATAATATCAAAGGGATTCATAATGGCAGAAGACCTGAATGAGTACTTTAGTTCAGTGTTTACCAGGGAAGATATTAGTTCACTGCCGATACCAGAGGCTAAGTTCAAGGGGGCAGATTCAGACTATTTAGGACAATTAATTGTAACCCCGGAAATGGTAGCTAAGAAAATAAGGGCTATGAAGGATAATAAATCACCTGGAGTGGATGGTATTCCACCCAAACTACTACTGGAAATTGTAGAACAAATTAGCATACCACTTGCAACAGTTTTCAACTTGTCATTAGAAGAGGGAGTGGTTCCTTTAGAATGGAAAGAAGCAAACATTATACCGTTATTCAAAAAAGGTTCGAGAAACAAGTCAGAGAACTATAGACCAGTGAGTTTAACATCAGTGATTTGTAAATTATTAGAAAGACTAATTAAAGATCACATGGTGGATTTTCTTGTTAAACAAAACTTGATAAACCCATCTCAACATGGTTTTTTTAAAGCGAGGTCATGCTTAACAAATATGTTATGTTTTTTGGAAGACATCACTAAGTGGGTAGATGAGGGATCACCAGTAGATATCGTCTACTTAGATTTTCAAAAAGCTTTTGACAAAGTACCACATCAAAGATTACTGCTTAAACTAAAGGCCCATGGCATAGGAAATGGTATAATAAACTGGATAGAACAATGGCTGATTGACAGAAGACAACGTGTAGTAGTTGATGGGGAGGCTTCAAACTGGAAATCGGTATTGAGTGGGGTACCACAGGGATCAGTATTAGGTCCTATATTATTCTTAATATACATCAACGATTTGGATGATGAAATAACAAGCAAGGTGTTGAAATTTGCGGATGATACAAAAGTGTTTAGAAGGATTAAAAGTGATGGAGATAGACAACATTTACAAGATGATCTTGACAGGTTGATCAAATGGTCTGAAAAGTGGCAAATGATGTTCAATTTGGGGAAATGTAAATGCCTCCACATAGGACATGGGAACGAAGAAGTAGAATATACAATGGGGGGTACTGTACTAAGTACTACTGTAAAAGAAAAGGACTTAGGGTTAACCGTTAGTGCTGATATGAAGTTTCAGAGCAGTGCGGAATTGCAGCTTCAAAGGGAAATCAAATCCTTGGATTAATTAGGCGAAACATAACGTATAAGGAAAAAGAGCTAATAATACCGCTGTACAAAACAATAGTTAGGCCTCATTTAGAATATTGTATTCAAGCGTGGAGGCCATATCGCAGGAAGGACATAGATATGCTAGAAAGAGTGCAGAGGAGAGCAACTAAAATGATACAAAATCTGAGGGATCTTAGTTACGAAATACGTCTAAAAAAATGCGGTTTAACAACACTAGAGACCAGGAGATTGAGAGGAGATCAGATAGAAGTGTTTAAAATATTGAAGGGTTATGAAAATATTGATAGAAATATGTTTTTCTCAGTTAAGAAAGATAGAAGGACTAGAGGACATGATCTTGCATTAGCAAAGGAGCAGAGTAGATTGGATATAAGAAAGTTTTCATTTTCACAAAGGACTGTAAATGAATGGAACAGATTACCTGCTGATTGTGTGGGTGCTAGTAGCGTGAATATGTTTAAAAATAAAATCGACACATACCTCAGACGGGCGGGATACACATAGATAAAAGGGTCGGACTCTCGATAAGCCAAGGGCTTCCTTGTCCACCTGCTACCTAGAGTTAATTCTCTGGGTGGCAATCTTGTTAAATCTTGTTAAAGACTTTAATGCGCAAGTAGGGAAACGAACGAACATTTCGAAAACGGTAACAGGCAAATTTGGCCTAGGTGTGAGAAACGAAAGAGGCGACACCTTGTTAGAATGGGCAACATCAAGAAAGTACAAAATCATGAATATCATGTTTCAGAAGAACGCAGGGAGGAGACGGACGTGGAAAAGCCCAAATGGAGAAACGAAGAACGAAATTGACTACATCCTGACAAACAGGCCAGACATGGTCACTGACGTAACTGTCATCAACCAAGTCAACATCGGAAGTGACCATAGAATGGTAATGAGCAATACCAAACTGGACGTCAAGGCTGATAGGAAGAAGTTGATAAACAAGAGAACACCGAGTGTAGACACCACACAAATCGGAAGAAAAAAGATCGAATTCCAACTCGAACTGCGAAATCGATTCGAGACACTACAGGAACTAGACAACATCGACACCATGAGCGAAAACATCACTGAAATGATCCAACAAAGTGCGACAAGTGTAGCCAAAGCAACCAACAGGCATGTAGTGACGAGAATATCATCACCGACACGAGCACTAATGAAGAAACGACGAGAAATGGTGGATAACAGCGACCGTAAAAATCAAATAGAGTACGCAAAAATATGCAAGACCATCAAAAAGAAAGCGAAGGAGGACATCAGAAAGTACAAACAAGAGATCATACGAGAAACGATTATGCCATCAAAGAGCTTGAACAAAGCAAGAAGAACACTGGCACTAGGCCGAGACAGACTGATTACACTTCTAGACAAGCAGGGTAGAGAAATACAAGACCAAGATATGATTATGGAACGAATAGAGGAATTCTACACCGAGCTATACGACAGTGACCAGAGTACCATAATTCACACCGACCCGAAAGAAGTACCAGAGATAACACCATGGGATGTGAAACCAGCGCTAAGAGATATGAAGATTGGGAAGACATCAGGCAACGACCATGTAAACATTGAAACATTAAAAGCAGGAGAAGGTACTCGACGAAAACCAACCACGAGAGCACGCAGGATTCAGAAGCAGGTACTCAACGACAGACCACATACACGTCGTAAACCAACTGAAAGAGTGCGCGGAAACATGGGCACTCACCATCCAGGCAAAGAACAAGCTAGCAGCCGCACAAACAAAGATGGAAAGAAGTATGTTAAACATCACATATCAGGAGAGAAAAACAAACATCTGGGTAAGACAGAAGACAAAGGTCATAGACGTGATAGAACAAATCAGAAGACAGAAGTGGACCTGGGCAGGGCACATTAGCAGACTACGAGATAACCGATGGACATCGCGTATCACAACCTGGAGACCTTACGAAGGGAAACGATCTAGAGGAAGACCGGCGAGACGGTGGAGAAACGAACTAGACGAGTACTGGAAGGGCATCATCTGGCAGAGGATAGCGCAAGACAGGCAGATTTGGAAACGACATGCTGAGGCCTTCGCCCAACCACGGGACACTACGGCTGCACAATGATGATGATGATGGTGATATATATATATATATATAAATATATATATATATATACATATATATGTGTGTATATATATATATATACATATATATTTCCACTAATGCGGTTATCGGGAGACTATATATATATATCCCTCCCTTCTCTCTCCCGCTCTCTCGCTCTCTCTCCCCCGTGCTTTCCTTCACTTTTCCCCTGTCTCCCGCTCTTTTCCAATTATATTACTTTAGTATGATTCATATGCATGGGCTGATAGAGAGAAGATGTCCGCGGGGCAGCGCTCCTTCTTGAGCAAAAACAATTTACAACAACAATATAATAATTAAATAAAACAATTTTCTTAGTACACAACTAAACATTTTCGGCTAAAAATCGACGTTTCAACCGCCTTAGGCGACCTTCATCCTCTGCAGAATGAATGAATGAATGAATGAACGTTTATTCAGAACATTGATAACAATATATACAAGACAAGACAACCAAACAAGTTTAACTATAATACAAGTGAGAATATACAATGTTTGAAGGGGGTAAATACGAAGTCATTGACTTTTGTGTAAATTTACCCCTGACATGTGTTTATATATAATTATATACATGTATGTATACACACATATACACACATATATACATACATATATTCACATACATACATACATGTATTTTGAGACATCAATATTATATTATTCGAATTTGCTATTCATCTAACCATCTAGTTACAATAATTGAAAACATGCAATGGAATATGTGCATATTCAAAATTTAAAGTATGCCATAAGTACACATCTTTACACATATTGTAATTTCCTCAATGGCATGATTATATTTGTGTTTGATTTTATTTAGGTTTCCACAACCAGATATTTCTCAAATAAAAGGTTCTTGCATTTACGCTTAAATTCAGTAATAGTATTAGTAGTTTTAAAATTATCACATAGAGAATTCCATAATTGCACTCCCTTTACACAAAGAGACATTGATCGCATGGTAGAACAGACTCTCTGTCGTTCTAGGTCATGATTAGCTCGCATTGAGTATGCTATTTCCCGTCTAGTAAACAAACACTGAATATTTGATGGCAAACAGCTGTAGTAAGCTTTGTACATAAATAATGATGTTTTCAGTTCTATGATATCTGGAAATTTTAGAACATGTAATTGTTGGAAAAGTGAGTTTGTATGATCCAACCATCTTGCACCAAATATAATGCGGATTACTCTTTTTTGTAATAAGAAAATACAGTTAGTATTTGTTGGGTACGTGTTTCCCCATATCTCTGCACAATAATTTAAATACGGCAAAAAGAGAGAACTGTATAGAATACGTCTACTATTTCTATCAAGTAGATGACTGCATCTATGCATTATAGCTGTACTTTTTGAAAGCTTTGATTGTACGTATTTTATATGAGCTTTCCAATTTAGTAGATCATCAATAAACACACCCAAAAACTTGGTGACCCTTACTCTTTCGATATTAACATTTTGTATTTTGATATTAATTTCTTTGTTTAGCATACGATTTCCAAATAACATATAATTGGTTTTAGATATGTTCAGAGTTAATTTATTTACTGCAAACCATGTATACATTTGGTCCAGAACGTTACATACAGTTTCGTTTAGTTTATTGATGTTACTATTTGCATAAAAGATATTAGTATCGTCTGCAATTGTCAGAGGAAGAACAGTTTTTTATGTAGGCCGCCGAAGGCAGTTGAAACGTCGATTGTGAGTCGAAGATTTCTAGTTGTATACTAAGAAAAATGTGTTATTCAATTTCTTTCAACTTGATGAATATTTTCACGAATATAATAATTGGCTGAAAATTGTATTGTGTCACCAAAATGCACCTTTTCAGGTGTTTTGAAAATAAAACCAACATTCATTCCCAACCCCATGGTCCTTCCCTTTTGGTCACCAAATAGTGCATTTATAACATAAATAGTAACATATACATTACTTAGCTGACACTCACGCACATACATCTATATATTCCAAGTGACACAACATTGCAACCTTTTTAGGAGTTTGCAGTATTTGTTTCTCTTCTCTCTGCCTCAATCGTCTCGCTGTCGCTGTGTGTATGTCTGTCTCTTTCTCCTCTCCCTGCGTCACTGTATCTCCCCTCCCTCCATCTCCCTCTCTCCTCTCACTACCCATCTATCCTTATCTTCCCATCGCTCTCCCTCTTTCCATTATCTTTCTATCCCTTTTCCGTCCCTCCTTCCCTCCCTATTTCTCCCCGTCCCTCCCCTCACAAACACTTCCTCCATGTCTCACAATCACTCGGAATTGGGTACGGTCATGGATCTTGGCACATTTTCTCTGTACTATAGGCAGACTGACTCCAGTGTCCCCCACTTTATGTTCTCTCTTTTGTGTTTTTTTATGAATGGTGCAATTAATAATTTATTACACAAAAGAACAACAATATTGTCAGGTAGTACTGTGATAAACAAAAAATAGTGGAATAAAGTGTGTTTTCGTGCATTCGTATCTCAGATATTCTCCATGGAAGATTTATTTTAGTATTATTATTAGTTTACAGGTAATTTTGAAATTTACTAAAAAGTTAATCAATATTTTAAGAAATAAACAGATGTTCATAACGTGTTCAAACAATAGTTGAAAATAGTGTCAACTGTGTAATTTATTGTAGTATGTTCCAGTATTATGTGTGGCGTGGTTCAAACCCCGCTGGTGTTCAGGATACAAACACTACTGGTTGTGCACATACATTGATTCCATTATATAATTTCAGCCTATTTTAAAAGCTCACTGAATTGGTCTTTTAATTCCACCCAAACAACTACTGGACACAGTTAAGCAATTTAACATACCACGCTTACAATAGTTTTAAACTTGCACAGCAAACATAGTTCTCAAAATAATTCCTAGATGAAAGCAAATATGTATTAAGAATAGTTTTATTAAGTCTTTGGTGAAAATAAAACAATTTGTACAATGTAAAACGTGATTCCACAATTCTGGAATAATGTAGTTTTTATATAAAATATATTTCAGTGTCATGCAGTAAACTGTGTTTATTATTATGACTAATTCCCAGGATATCAGTCTTGACAAAATACAAAGAATACTGGTGTACCTGATTTATGTTCTCATCAACACATGACAGTGTACATACACGATAGGCAGCTAGTCGTCAATAAACTGTTGAACTTAGAACGAGGCCGTCTTTTCCACTACCTAGACTCAGCATGGTTAGTTATTTGTAACACGTAGTCTGCTGAATTGGTTGTGTTGAATATGGGAAAATGAGAACTTGTTCAACATCAAAGGGTACTGCTATAATCCAGCCCACATCGGCAATACTACAAGTAGGGCCTACAGCTTTTCTTGAAACCGAATATTCGTATTATATATATATATATATATACAGCGCTCTTCACCAGTGCCCCTGTAGACAATGCAGTGGAAGTAATCACTGAGATGTTACATAAAAACGACACTTTAACCAGCCGCACGGAAATGACCATCCCACAGATAGTGGAGCTCCTTGACGTCTGCCTGAACACCACCTACTTCATATATGAAGATGTTTACTACCAGCAAACACATCATGCAGCTATGGGGGTCACCTAAATCCCCCTCTGGTAGCTAACTGCTACATGGAACAATTCGAGAAACAAGCCATATCTACAGCACCTCAACCCCATCGCTGTGGTTATGCTACGTGGATGACACATTCACTGTACTACATGAATATGATGTGGAAGAGTTCACTGAACACACAACAACACCCCTCCCACACATCAAATTCACAATTGAACCAGAGATATACTGCAAACTTCCTTCCTGTGTCTATGCACC